>PVJI01009994.1:0-62693 GCA_004026765.1 Micronycteris hirsuta
TTTGTTCTGAGACTAAGTGCTTCACAGAAGTCATCTCAATTCCCAAGTGAGCATGTGTTGTAGATTTTAGTTTACAGAGGTGAGACCCAAATCCAAGTGGTACCGTTACTTGCCCAAGATAACAAAGCTGAGTGGGAGAGCTGGAATTGGAACCAGCGTGCTCTAACTCCAGATTGTGCTTTCAACCATTCTGCCTTTGATCACATCCCTTCCATACTCACAGGGGGAATGAGTGGAAAAACGTGCCCTTCTCGAGTTGAGAGGCTTTCTTCAGAGAGTGAGATAATGAGTGACTTTTTTCCTTCACATTTTTGCTCTGTTCCTGATCTTATTTAGGAATCAACAGTATTATAATTTCATAATGAAAAATAAAAACATTATGTCAAAAGAATGTTTGGGGGGCTGGTCCTGTAGTGGGAGGGTGAGTACCCTGTGCCCGTCCCCCTCAGGTTACCACTGCAGACCCTGTGCAGACAGGAGGCCACAGCAGACCCACGTGCACCACCAATGGTTTCTAACGCATGCGTCGCAGCAATTCAGTGAGCGGAGAATGGCTTCTTCAACAAATGGCACTGGATAGACTAGATACCCACATGCAGGGCGGGGGGAATTACCCCTTAGCTCTCCCCACACACAAAATGTAACTTGAAATAGATCATTGACTTCTATATAAAACCTAAAATCATAAAACTTTTAAAAGATAAAGGAGAAAAGCTTTGCGACCTTGGGGTAGGCAAAGTTTTCTCGGAAAATGAAGAGACCATTTGAAAATGTTTTCAGGGCACTGCCACCTCATCAAAATTAAAAACTTCTGTTCTTTGAGAAGTAGCAAGAAAACACACAGGCAAGCCACTGTCTGGGAGAAAATGTCCAAGTACTTGCACCCAGAACGTATAAAGAGCTCTTACAACTCAGTAAGAACAAGACAACCTACTTTCCTAAATGGGCAAAAATATCGAACAGACACATAAAAAGAGGAGACATGTGAGGCCAAAAACACATAAGAGATGCTCAGCATCATTCCCTAATCACAGGGAACTGTGAATGAAAACCACAGCATACCACCGTGTAAAACTAGAACGGTCTAAATTAAAAAGACTGACTGTACCAAGTACAGGTGAAGATGCAGAGTAACTGAAAGTCTAATAAACAACTGGTGGAGATGTGAAAGAATACAAATTTGGGGGAAAAGTTTGGCATCTTTTTGAAGGTGAAGCATAAGCCTACCAGACAACCCAGCTCTTTCGCACCTAGGTATTTACCCGCCGAAATGAAAACATGTGTCCACGTGGGGACTTAGATGAATGTCTGTAGCAGCTTTGTGTAGAATAGCCCCAAACTGGAAACAACCCCAATGTCTATCCACAGGCTGGAAGGGTAAACCAATTGTGCTGTATCCATCCAGGGAAATACCACTCGGCAATAAAATGGGTAAGAATATCGACACGTGCAACCGAAAGGATGAATCTCACAATCATTACGCTGTGCACAGGAAGACAAACTCCCCTCAAAAAAGAATGCACACAGACACATTATTTCACTCCTATAAAATTCTGGAAAATGCAAACTAATATGCAGCATCAGAAAACAGACCAGGGGCTCCTGGAAGTGCGAGTGTAGGAGGAAGGGGTGACGAGGGGCACGCGCGCCTTCTGTGAGCCACAGACGTCTTTGCTGCCCGGCTGTGCCGGCAGGTTTGGGTGTGGGGGCCTTGAACAGCACGGGATCGCGCTGCGAGGGGCCCCGCATGCGTGGATTTCTTTCAGTAAACAATGTAAATGTATTTCTCTTCCTTATGATTTTCTTAATAACATTTTCTTTTATCTAGCTTAATTATAAGAATACACATAATGCATATGTATATGCATGTATAATACATATAACATAAAAATATATGTTAATCAACGGTTTATGCTACGGGAAGGTGTCCAGTCACCGTTAGGTTATCAGTAGTTACGTATTCAGGAGTCAACATTTACCACGGATTTCGATGGCTCAGGGCTCAGGGCCCCTCACCCTGCGTTCTGTGAGGGTCAACTGTACGCACAGTCAAAGCTCATCAGACCGTGCGCTGAACACTTGCGGTCTGCTCCACACCTGCGGCGTGGCCTTCAAAGGAACGCCGTTCCTGCCGAGCCCTGGTCTTGGGCCCCGAGGCCGCAGCCTCGGCACCAGCCCCCGGGCCCTTCCTCCCACGGCAGCCCGCGGGCTACGCACCGGGCCGCTCTGCTGCGCCCTTCCGGGCAGCCCCTGTCATCTGCTCTTTGCCGCAGGACTTGCTCTTTAGTTCGTTAGTGCAGCGCTTTGACTTTTTCCCGGAGGGCTTGCCGCAGTGCGGTGACGTGCGTGCAAGTAACTGACAGTCCTGCTGCAGGCGCGAGGCAATAAGGAAAAGCGCCAGGTCCTTACAAGGCACACAGTGCGGGTGGCTCCGACCCCTTTCCTTCTCACGGTCGGAGGTGGGGGAGTGGCTGTACTCTTCCTCTGATGGCCCACTTGTGCCTCACTGTAGCAGAACAGCATGATCTGAAGTGAAATTCCGATGGTTAGAACGCACGCTTTTGTACAACACAGCCTAAAGCAAACCGACCAACTCATCTCACACTCAGCTGCAGAAACAACGCCCTGGCCCAGAACTGGAGAAGATGTGAATTCGGTGGGACCCTCCCTTGGTTTTCACCTCAGGGCCACTCTAGGGCCCTCCTGCAGGAGGACACGTCACTGTATCTTTTCTGATTTTGAGAGCAACCCCATGAAGTGGTTGGGGCAAGTTTCATTATCCACGGCTGACAGAGGAGGAAAGGGAGCCCGAGTGGGACCGTGACTCATGAGTGACGCAGCTAATCAGGTGCGGCCTCATTCCAAACGCACGTCTTCAGACAGCTCACCTAGGACCCCTTAAACCCCATCACCCCCTCCACCTGCACCACTTTGCTCATCAGACAAAAGCGTTACTTGTGGCCTGGGCTTCCCTGAGTCTGCGGAATTCCCACAGCAACTCTGTTTGCACAATGTGAGCAGAAGTTCCTATCAGCAGCTCCCACTCTTCCTTAATTTTGTCTTCCCTCTTAATTAAGAAGGAAATTATGTTAAGCCAAAGAGGGTAGCCTTGTGACTCTTACCTGCCAATCATAATCAAAATCACTTTAATTCACAATCAAGCTGTCAGTAATCCAAGCTTTGCAAAGAAGGGACCCAGATGAAGCCAAATTATAAAGATATGATTCCACAGACTCAGCGGAATCAACATCCTGGGCCAGTCTCCCATTTACTCAGAGGCAAAGGGAACAGTCTGGCATGTACCTGAACACACCACGTGCTGGGCACTCCGCAGAGATCAATATGTATTTTGTCATCTGTACATGTTCTGGAAGCAGCCCTTAATAAGGGCTGAAGGATTTCAACTAGAACATGGAAAATTACCTTTCTTTTAAGGATCTTAGAAAAAGCTCTTCTGCACAGAGAGGCAGAAAGTCGTATAAAATGACCTATAAAGATAATTTTTACTCTAAAATTCTAGACAAACTGTCGCCAGTCCACTGGCCAACATATGAGTTGCCACCAAAAATCATTTTGCAAAGAGTGGCAAAGGTGACAGGGATTCCCAAATCTCCAGTGACCAAGCCTCAGCACCAAACAAATTCAAGTTTAACAAGTACCCCTGTCCCAGCTGTGACAATGAGAAACCATCCCATGTCTCAGCCATATGAGAAGCTAAGACCAGTTACCCCCATTAAGAGGCATAGACTGGAGGGGAGGGAAAATACGCCCCAAGCACTACACTTTCAGTAGGGACACATTTTCTGTTCTAAATGAGTTTCCGTTCTATAAGAAAACGCAGGGGTTTCGCAAGGTTGAGTCGTACACACAACCTCACAGATTCGGGAGCAATCTCGAGTACCCTGAAATGAGACTGAAGAATTTCCATGAGCTCCGATACTTGAGGCTGTAATCTTTATGCTCGTTCATTCACTCATGAAGTTCAACTGCAGCGTAGAGAAAGACTCCAAGAATCAAGGGAAATCAGAGAGCCCTCCTAGGTCGGCGATCAGAAACATGATGAGAAGCGATGATTAAGAGAGATGCACGCAGGGGATGCTGAAGTCCCTTGCCTGCTCTTACATGTGGGCAATTTGTTTACAAAGCCTTGTCCAATAGGCACCAGGCCTGAGCCTTGGTCTGCGGGTTTTGTTTGGTTGTATCGTTGTCTCTTTAAATCAAGGGATCATTCTGCCTGGATCTTCAATTTCCATTTTTCTGGTCCAGTAGAAAACCAGGACCATAACAAACAGGCCGTTAATGCTCTGAGATAAAGGAATGTCAGGAAAGTAAATAATTTGCTGTCTCCTATCATGTTCCTTTCCTTAAGGAAAGAAAGTAAGAGGGGAAGACTGAGAACTAAACACAGAAGAATTCCAACAACACTTATCTGCCAGCTCCTGCCAAGGATCACTGGCTTTAAAATAGTCCTCAGGCCTGAGCTCAGGACAGCCTGTATGCAGCCTCGATCCATGCAAACCTGCCGCTGCACTTTTCAGCTGTTTTCCAGCTGCCCGAACGGGGCATGGAGTGAAATGGAAACACGCAGTGGCCTTGGCCAGTCACAGAAGCAGAGAGAAAGAGCAATATTGTTTCTTTCTCAAATGTGTGTTTTAAAAAAAGTCTTTCCCTCAGGCATAGACTGCTGGATTTCTCACAGAGCCTTGGATGCGGGACCTTCGGAGACGGTACCAGGTTTGAATTATTGAAGGCCATGCATCACAAGACCTCCAGCCACTGGTAGACGCAGTTCAAGGTCAGCTTCATTTTACCAAATGCACTGCACTCACCAAAGCCTAAAGCATTCAGTGTGTAGATGGAGAAAGTGAGGCCCAAATGCAGCTCAGCGTCCCTTCGAGTGTCCATCCCAGAGCTGAGACCGGATGCCACGACCCCTAGGCTGCCAAGACAGGCTAACTCATGTGCGTCCTAACCCAGAAACAAACTGAGGGGAGAAATAGTCTATATAGGACTTCTTGGTATTTGAGAGGTAAACTATTTACGATCCATTCCTGAGACCCATTTTCAGTCCTTTGTTAAGGCAAGAATTTTAATCGTGCTCCCTACCCAGATGTCTGTGAAAATGGGCCTCCGGGCAGAGTGAGACTGTCTAACCTGGACACAGCTTTACCAGTCTTCACTCATCATCACCTGACAAATGGACTTGGACACGCGGCAGCCAGGGCCTCATGGGTGTTGAAGAGCTGCTGGGTCAAAAACTTCCATTGACTTCCATTCTGCTCCACTTAGGAGCTCCCTGCTGCCTCATGTCTGGGGCTGGGCTGGATGTTTGCCACTTAGAAGGGTAGGAAAGCCAGCAGGTCTGTCTCTGCAGCACCCCCACCGGCTAGCAGCCGATCCGAGCTCCTGGCCAGCCGTCCTCCTGTCACCGGTGGGCAGCAGGGGTGTCCGTGGCAGCGTTGTCCTTGTCTACGTTTCATCCATCTGGTGTCTCACAAGACTCATTCAAAACAAGGTATTTTATCAAAGAAGACTGGCAACTGAACTCAAGAACTGTGTGTGTACGTGTGTCTTTTAATTCAATACGGATCTCCAGCGCCTTGAGAAAAACAGATAATTTTCTGTAATACAAGTTGCATTGGGACTTTGGAAGTGTTACTGCATTTGGCCACGTATACCGCGCACCCACGTCTTGTGTGCACGATACGCGGGATTATTATGCCCGTTATTCTTCCTACGGTGTGTCACCATTATGCCCATGTACAACGTGCATCCCTACTTTTCCCTCAAAAATTCGGACAAAAAAGTGCACACCGTACATGGCAAAAAAAAATGGTATTGATAAGTTTATGCTATCAATACACTTATTTCTGAGTCCTTGAGCCCCGAACACCTGGGAACTTTGGCCTCCCTTGGGAAATTCCCCATCATATGGCCTACGTGCTTGGAGTTTGTCTTGGAAGAAAAGTTCTTCATATGATGGAATTATTTAAATGTGACTATGGTCACAATAGTGGGGGGAAAAGAGAACCACTTACAAATCCTCTTTGTGAGCAACATGTGTTCACTGCCTTTGAAAAAAGAGTGTTAAAAAAATACTTGCTGAGTTAAAAAAAAATACTTTTCCAGCAAAATATCTGTTGTTCCAAATTCTTTTGAGTTTAATATTCACCTCTATTCTGTTTCCAATGCCTGAGTGAAAAGGCATTTTTGGATCATGGGCCAGTGAGTGCTACAGCTTGAATGCTAAACCAGGAAGAAAGAAATTGTATTATTTAAGAGAGGCCGTGCCCAATTTTTAAAGTTCTTAATTAATATTTACACATGTTTAGAAGCAAGAAATGAACTTGCAGTCTGATTCCAGAGCCCAGACGCATAACCATTCCACCTGGCGCGTGCTTGTCACAAGTCGGTTGCTCTTTAAAAGTTAGCACCCGTCCCTGTTCATTCTTGCTCATCAAAGAAGACGGTTGTCTCAGAATCTTACCAACAACAATAAACAGTGACTGCGTGCGCAGGCTTGCAGGACCTGGGACAGACCGTGGGGTGCAAAGGGAAAAGGACAGGCCCGAGGGCCGGAGAGTGAGAGATGCCCCACTAGACAACCTGTGGTGCAAGGTGGCCTAGGCCAAGGGCACGTGCGAGGCGCAGCCAGAGACCCTCCCAGTGGGCTGAGGCCCTCCAGAAGGCTCTCTGGAGGAAGAAGAGAGAGCGGCACTGACACAGGACGGCGCAGCCGGGGAGACAGGTGTCGGGGCGGCGGTTTGACGGTCTGCACAAAGACTAAGGCTGGAATGCGCGCAGCGGGCTGAGGAAGTAAAGCAGACCATGAAGCAGGATGAAAGCATTTGCAAAGCAAGGCCTGGGAGGGAAAAGCAAAACGGCAAGTGAAGGCGCAGCCTGCAGAGGCCTCGAACGCCGGCTTGCATGCGACAGGCACACGCCAGACGCTGCGTTACTAAAGTATCATCAGCCTCCCAGCAGCAACCCTTCGGGAAATCCTAGTGGGCTGTTTCATTTCTTTGGGTGTTTTGTTCCTGGGGTTTTAACTGCCCATAGGCTTCACCTTTAGGCCGCTAAAATTTGAGCTCAATATGGTCAGCAATCAGGAAAAAAAAATAGAGGGAATTACAGGCTGTGTAGCTGCTACTGGAGAATAGACGAGAAATTGCAAAGCCTTAATCACACGACCACGCAGCAACACAGCTCCCAGAAACAGGTCAGTAAAAGCAACGGTAACTGAATACCTTTTTTGACCACATGAGGCACTGATCCAATTCTGGCTCTATTTTAAGTTGGTGTTTTTCCTGACAGTCTGCTTTTTTAAACTGGCTACTTTACTCTGATCCTGAGAGAAATATCTGGTGGATTGGGCACCTCCCTTTCTTCGGTGTGAAAATAGCTTACTTATATTCCCAGAGGATTTCATAATTTACAAAATGCCTGGCTGTGTCCCATTTGATCCGCGGGACAGTCAGCCTCACAGGGTAGGTGACCTGTCAGGTTTGGGTCTCAACTCTGACCCCACCCCCCACCTGTGGGGACTGTGCAAGGTCTTGATCGAAATCCTACCTTTTCCTCTACACAGCTGCTGCTTAATATTTTGC
The DNA here is from genome assembly GCA_004026765.1 of Micronycteris hirsuta. NCBI lineage: Eukaryota > Metazoa > Chordata > Mammalia > Chiroptera > Phyllostomidae > Micronycteris > Micronycteris hirsuta. The sequence continues at coordinate 7,608 of PVJI01009994.1, forward strand.
CATTAATGTCTTTAAACTTTGAGAGCTTTGTGGGGTTTTTCCAGACCATTTTTTATACCATACGTACCCCAAGGAAGAAAATGTTACACCTTGTTTTCTGTGACTAATGTTTCCTACTCTTAGCGTTGCCTTTTTAATCCTCCACACACCTGCAGAATATAGGAGCTGCTATCAGATCTGACAGATGCGGCATCAGGCTTCGAGGGGTCAAGCATGTTGACCAAGCTCAAACGAACTAGTAACTGACAAAGCGGGAATTCCAAAGGCTGCAATGACTCCACCCCCCACAGGAGACTGCCCGCCCAGAGGCAGGAACAGTGAAATGGGGGTTCTCAACATGTGACTTCTGGCTCCCTGCCTCCTGTTAGAACCTCGGCTTCCTGATCCAGAAGGTCTGAAATGAAACGCAGGCCGCGGTGTCTCCATCTTCACAGTCTCTCTGGAAGACCTCCGCCAGTACAAAGATCTGGGAAGTACTAGCAGGAAGCAAGGTCAGGGAATGGAACAGCTTGACCCAAAGAACCTGGGGGCAAATATACAGAAGCAGAAAGGATAATGTAGGTCAGGGCCAGGCTCTGGGGTCTCTGAATGAGGAGGAAGAGGGACCAGAGACAGGCAGCCTTGAGGTGTTCATGTGTGTTAGGAGACTACCTTTGGTTCAGGAGAAAGATCACTAAAATGGGAGGCAATTGACCTGTCAATCAACAAACTCAGCTGCATCATCTTACTTCCTCTGCAGAGGAAGGAGACCCGACTTGGAAGGCAGATCTGGGTCCTGTTCCTGTTTCGGGGTCCTGGTAACTTACTCCGTGACTCTGGGCCAATCACTTGACATCTGGGACCTCATGTCAGTGTCAGCGAAGTCAAGCCGTGGGGCACATGACTGCTACTGTGTCATCTGACGCCACATTTGCATTTCCGCGTTTCCCAGCTCTTCCTCTTTCAGCCTGAAAGTCTCTGGCAATGGTTTTAGCTTTACTTTCCCTCCAGCAAGATTCAGCAGGAATGTTTTTGAAACACTCAGAAGCCACAGAGATACTATGAACAAAAGCAACTTAAGCCCAGATCTCGGTGCGGAGAGTGGGGCCCCAGCAGAATGAGCACCACCATGGATGGCTGCAGCCCCCACATCCGAGGGCAGCCGGTGTCTGGCAGCTGCCCCTGGGGAGGGAATTTCCAAAGTCCGTGTTTCAATAACACTCTGACTTTGATAAAGCCCTCAGCACTCGTTATAACAGGTAGGCTGATGTGTGTCACGCTGTCACTTAGTGTCCCTGGGGTTGGCTGTAGGAAGCTGGGGAAGCTTTGCTTTGCACACGGGGGTGAGCAGAGGACCAGGGCCAGTGGTCCTGCCAGTCAGGTTTTGAAATTGGAGAAGCCTGATCTGATCGAGACAGACCCTGGGTTTGGTGGAAATGCACAGCAAGCCAAAACAATGGTAAGTAACTTTCTTCTCATGGCGGGGCCTAGAACCATACATCCTCCTTGAAATGGAAGGGGAAATTTCTTTCCTAGACCCTCCGAAGTTACTTTGTTCAGCACGTGTGAAAGGCATCCATCTCCAGCCACTCTCCACCCTCAGAGCTGCCACGGACGGTTCACAGCTCAGTACCAGGAGCACCCAGGACCCACCCAAGTGCTGCCTACTGGAACCTGGAGAACCACGGCACTCATCGGGGTAAAAGTCAGTTCCTCCTACATGGGCTTGCCAAGGCTTCATAACGAAGTACCACAAACTGGGCAGCTGAAAAAGCAGAAATCTATCACCTCGCAGTTTTGGAAGCTGAAGCCCAAGATCAAGGCGTCAGCAGGGTCGGCTCCTCCTGAGGCTGTGAGGGAAGGAGCTATTCCCGGACTTCCTCCTTCTCCTGTAGATGGCTGCCTCCTCCCTGTCTTCACACCATCTTCCCTCCGCATGTGTCTCAGTGTCTGAGTCTCCCGCTCTTTCACCCTTTGCATAAGGACACCAGTCATACTGGAGGAGGGTCTGTGTTAACGGCTTCATTTTCACTTGGTTGCCTCTGTGAAGACCCAGTCTCCAAATCAGATCACGTTCTGAGCTTGGGGGTTAGGGCTTCCACATATCTTTTTCTCTGGAGGAGACACAAGCAAACCCATGACAACTGTCTTTTTAAAAATAGCTTCATGGTTCCAAAGGATTTTAATGTCTTTTCACAGCATAGCACATGGGTGGGGCCAGGATGGGAGGGAAGGGAGTGAATCAAAGAGAGCGGAATAGGCTCCAGAAAAATCCAGTTGGGGGAGCAGACCCTGTGTAGCCCACTGAGGGGATGGGAGGGTGCTGGGTTCCCAACAGAGTGTGATGTAGCAAATAGCTGGACCAATGGGCTGTTTCAGGGAGTGGCCCTGAGATGCTGGAAGGGCCACCTGTTGTGAGCAGACTCTGCACAGGCACCCAGGGACCTGACCCTGCCACCGCCTGGTACCACATGTGCATCCGGGGGCCCCTCCCCACCCCTGTGAGGCCCCACACCACCCTCTTAGATAGAAGAAAAGGTAGGAGTAGGAAGCTGAAAGACTGAGAATTTACTCAAAACAAATGTTTCCCCAAAGGTGACTGCTTTAACCTGAAAGAGACTTTTCAACCCGAAGAGTCTCGGATGTTTTAATTGGCAAGTTGAAACAATAGGAAAGTGTTTTTCTTTTCTACCCATCTGGTGAGGGTGCTGGAGCAGGATTAAATTCATTACAGAAAATTAGAAATTACACTTTCCTTGCATCAACAATAAGATAAAACTGTCAGCCCCCATTCTCACTAGAGAAGGAAACAGAGTGAGAGAAGCCAAGTGAGGAAATGCTCTGGGTGAGCAGTGAAAACCCAACCCTTGAACAGAGGAGGAGATGAAATAAAAAATGAGATGAACACGCCTGATCGCTTGGATGAGTGTCTGGGGACTGGGAACATCTGCGCAGATGTCAGACCGTATTTTGATGTACATAAGAAGATACCTTCACTATTGCCCAAACCCACCCTACATAATGTCTCAATTATGTGGCCTGATGATACCGGCTGACCTCCCCCGCCCCCACCCCTCTCCCGAGCAGGAGCTCCAAGTCCGCTGGGAGTGTCCATCTTAACCTCTCCTCTCGCCTCTGGATTTTAGCCATTCCCACTTAATCTGTGCGTTCACTCTTCTAAGCACAATCCTAAAGCACTCAGAAACAGCCACATATTAAAGTCTTTCTCCAAATGACAGTCCATTGTTCTGGAAGAGAGCTACACAAGAGAGCTAAGCAGGCGACAGCTGTTTGTGCAGTGATAACATCAGGACTTGATGGCGGAGCTCATGCCCGATTTCAGCAGAGAGCCCCGGGGGCCGGAAGTGACTATGTATGTGCCGGGCATTGGTGTCCCTGAGCCACACAGCCCCGTTTATGGAAAAGCGAATGGAAGCCAGTGGACAAGGGAGCAAGGAGTCAGCTACAGGTCTCGAGTTGGAACTAAAGATAGAGCCTGAGGGCACTCCCTTCCGTGGGCACTCACCTCCAAGGACACACATCTCCGAGGACACTCACCTCCGAGGGCACTCACCTCCGAGGACACTCACCTCCGTGGACACTCACCTCCGTGGGCACTCACCTCCGAGGACACTCACCTCCGTGGGCACACATCTCCGAGGACACTCACCTCCGAGGGCACTCACCTCCGAGGACACTCACCTCCGTGGACACTCACCTCCGAGGACACTCACCTCCGAGGACACTCACCTCCGTGGACACTCACCTCCGAGGACACTCACCTCCGTGGGCACACATCTCCGAGGACACTCACCTCCGAGGACACTCACCTCCGAGGACACTCACCTCCGTGGACACTCACCTCCGAGGGCACTCACCTCCGAGGGCACTCACCTCCGAGGGCACTCACCTCCGAGGACACACACCTCCGAGGACACTCACCTCCGAGGACACTCACCTCCGTGGACACTCACCTCTGAGGGCACTCACCTCCGAGGACACACATCTCCGAGGACACTCACCTCCGAGGGCACTCACCTCCAAGGACACACAGAGTCAGGCTGGCGGGGTTCCTAGTGGCAATGGCCATTCGGGTCTGCAGCAATGGAATCTTCCGCTGCCTGCCAAAGCCCATCTGGGCTCTTTGGTGAACAGAGCTGGGACCTGAGGGGCAGGGTGGTGCCTCTGTGGGGTCAGCATATGTGCTTCTGGGTGAACGTCTAATGCCCACCGCCACTGCCTTCCCCAGATGAGACAGAGGGAAGGAGCGGGGAGCCATGGGAACAGCAGAGAGCCGGGGACCAGAGGAGAGGAACACTAGAAGAACGGACCTGAGGACAGTTTGCGGACTTCACACTTGTGCCCAGGGACAGCCTAGCCTCCGACATTGAATCTCAGTGTATAGAAATGCCGTTGTATTCTTCTGTCCTCCGCCCCACCCCCAGCCCAGCGGAGCAGCCCGCAGGAGGAGAGTGGGACTGATCCGTCTCTGGGTCTCCAAGGCCCGCACTCGGTCAGTGTGCTCCCCACCGCCCTGAGCAGCAGACTCCACGCATGGCCTGCCTATGACTCATGTGCTCTCAGCGTCCAACCGGCCAGTGCAAATGCTTCTGCTGCTACATGGCAGACATGGCCCCCCAAAACCTCCCACCCCTACCCCCGTCATGAACTTCACCTTGCCTGGAAGTGAAGGGCAGTCCTGCAGTGAGACAGGTCTTCTCAGAGGTTTGCAGCGGGCTCTCTCTGAACCACTCTCCCAGAACCTCTCTTCAAAGACAGACATGGAAACAAAAGCCCCTCTTTCTTTTCCAGAAGAATCTCTTTCCATATCTTGCATCTCCTGTTAATTAACAAGAGGTCCTACAAATGGGAAGACTGGGCAGGCTACTTTAGGATGACAGAGAATAAATAAAAACTTTTTAAGGAGAAGCAGGGTCAGGCCATGGCAGAGAGCAGGTTCTCTCTGAAACGTGACTCCTGCCTCCCTGTGAGCAAATCCTGGGCCGCCACCCTCAAAGGGCCTCAGAGCACCCAGCACCACTCCCTGCCGTGGGCTGAGCTCCATCCACACAGCAGACACACAAGGACACCATGACCCAGGGACACAGGAGCAGCCATGTGGGAGCCCGCCAGCTCTCAGCAGTCCTGGGCCCGCTGTGGTGGGCTCTGTCACTGCGACCACACAGGCTGAGGGACCGAGCATTCTCATCTGCAGTAAAAGGACTGGGTTGAATCCATCATCCAAGGCCTTCCAACACTGAAGTCCAAAGACCATAACACTGAAGGAATAGATTTGTCATCGTCAATCAGCTTCCTCAAGGTTTCTACTGCATAGGCTACTGTCCTTTATGTTCTAGGGCCTCAAAGACCCACACCTCAGCAGCAGCAGGGGCGTCTTCTCTCTTCCTTCTCTTCTCCTTTTCTCTTCTCTTCTCCTCCCTCTCCTCCCCCTCTCTCTCATTTGGGGTCTGCCCTTCCTTCAGCACCCAGCAGAGGACTGCGTTCCCCCTGAAACTCTCACAGCTCTTTCCACCTCTGCCTCTCCTTGGTCACTTAGCAGCAAGCCCCTTGGCTTAGTGTTAATGAATGACCCTTTAGCACCTTGCTACTCAAATTGTGGTTCCCAGAGCAGCAGCCTCAGCATAACCTGGAAGTTTATTAGAAATACAGGCTCTGCCTCAGAGCTACTGAATCTGCATTCCGACATGACTCCCAGGTGATCGTTACACAGGAAAGTGAGAAGCACTGATTTTTAGACTTGTGGTCAAACTGGGTATAAATGGAATCACCTGGGGAGTTTTAGTAACTAATGACACCCGGGCCTCACCTCTCCAAATTCTGATTTGATCGCTATGGGGTGTGACGTAGGCACTGAGGGTGTAAAAGCTCCTCAGACGATTCTAGTGGAAGAAGCACACCCTGAAGGTACTGCTTTAGCGACCCCAATCAGATCTTCGTTCGTTCAGTATCCAGTTATTGAGAGCTCTCAATAAGTTAATGATAGAGAGCTCTCCTTAAGTTAAAATTGATTTTAAACCCCTGTGCAGTGCTGATCATTCTAATGAGTCCCGAGTGTACGTCATATCTTCCACAGAGCTGGCAGGCCCAGCAAAGGAGGCAGCAGACACAGGCCCAGCCTGGAATCCTCTTAGAGGGCAGAGCGAGGACCTGTCATTTTATATCTGGACAGGAACGGATGAATTTCAGGGGCAAATCAGGCAGACGACTGGCCCGAAGTCTCATTATTGTTCCTGGTTAAGGATCTATAACTCCTCGCAGGAGGCTTTGAGCTCTTCTCCTTTTGGAGCACAGCCCAGTGGGTGAAGCCGTTGGACAGACACCCTAATACCAGCAGGCTGGAATCACAGGAGCGCAGTCCCACCTGGGCCCTGTCCAAGAATGACAACACCAACAGGCAAGCGGCAGGGGCAGCCGCCACCCTCTATGGAGGAACAAGCCTGGAGAGGCTGGCCAAGGACCCTGCTGACATCAAGAGAAGTCCAGAAGGAAGACAGGGAGCCCTTGCTCTGGGCTTTCTGAACATGAGACATTACTGGGGCAAAGGATTCCTTTCATATCTCAGGGAATGGGCTGCCTGACTAGGTCTTCCCCGATTATTGGACCTTAGTAGGAAACTGGCTTACGCTGTGATCTGAATTGCTTAACTCATTTACAAAGCGAATTTGACAGTCCCGAAATGGATATCCTAAGGCGACGGTTGAATATGTCCATAGTAATCTTTTTTAAAAACACAGATACTCATCTGCCAGGTACACAGGTAAAAGAAGAGAGGCGGTGTCTCAACGCAGCTGTGTGACCTTGGATAAGTCACCTCCCTAATCTGGGCCACAGTTTCCCCATATGCAGACTAAAAGGACTCAATTGGATGATTTCTAACTTCCTATGTACACATTCTAAGTCCTCTAAAAGCTGAGGCTTGCCCTAGCTGGTATAGCTCAGTGAATTGAGCACGGGCTGTGAACCAAAGGGTCACTGGTTCGATTCCCAGTCAGGGCACATGCCTGCGTTGCAGGCCAGGTCTCCAGTAGGGGATGTGTAGGAGGCAACTACACATTGATGTTTCTCTCCCTCTCTTACTCCTTCCCTTCTCCTCTCTCTGAAAATAAATAAATAAAATCTTAAAAAAAAAAAATGCTGAGGCTTTATTTCAAAGCCTTGCAATCACTGCCAAAGTTTGATGACACAGTTCCTCACTGTTGGAGCTTGACCCATATTGCCATCAACTAGGAATGTGTAAGTTCCAGAGAGGATGTACAAGGAGATGATACAGGCAGGATGGGGCACTGACCAGAGGTTTTCTTGTCTTGTCCCATTTCATTACAGCAAAGATGAACAAAGTCTTGGAGCCCACTCCATTGGGCTGTTACCTCCACCTCTCCACCAAAAGTGCCCTTTCCAAGGTCACTGGTAACGTTGCATTGTTAAAGCCAGGGGCACAGCATGTCTTCCTCTTACTACACCTGTCAGCCTCGTTCTTCCCTCACCCCCGAAATCCCTTCTCCCCCTGGCTACCAGGAAACACACACGCACGCACACACACACACCTGGTTTTCCTCCTTCCCCTCTCGCAGCTCCTCCTGGTCTCCTTCGCTGGCTCCTCCCTCCCCTGTGACTTAATGTCACAGTGCCCCTGGCCTTTCAAGCTTTTCTCTTTCCCACCTATACCCACTCCCCGTGATCTCACCAGTCTTTGCGACTCTAACACCACCACCGATTCCCAATATTACACTTCCAGCCTGCCCGCTCCCTGCTACGGGATGCCAAGGAAGCCTGACTGGTTGGAAATCCTCCCACTGCTTCCCTGCGGCAGTGGGGGTAGAAACCACCTTGAGGCTAATGGAGTTTTTAAGGCATTCTTTGCAGAATAAGATGGATACTTGCTGCCCGCTTAATAGGCAGCATATTTTTCAAGAGTCGTGGGAACTTAAGAGGAACAAGGCAGTACTCTGCAGATAGCTGGTCACGTCTCGGCACATTTAACCATCAGTTCATTCTGGGCACACGGAGAATATGGCCACGAGCCTCAGGAAGTCGTTCCTGTGGGAGGAGACCTTTCCCCGGGGTACCTCTGACTCAGCACCAGGAGGAGGAGGACGCCCACCAACCACGTTTGCCAAAGGAGTGAATGAATGGGATAACGAAGGCATAGCTCTGTGCCGGTAAATTAGCCCAAAAGCCCATTAAGAGGCAATGGTAGATATTCAGCAATTGAATTTTGAGTACCAACTGTATGTAAGAATCATGGTCGGTTCTGCAGGGGATGCAAATCTAAGGTCACATCTTTCCCCAGCCAATCTGTCACTGAGGCTCTAAAATCCGTGCCCACAGGCCTAAGTGTTCCAGGATGAATGGGCCAGGTTGTCGCTCTCTGAGAAGTCAGATCTAATCCTCGTGCCCAGCCACCTCTGAGCTCCTTCACCACCTCACGGGCCTGCTCATCCCTGCTTGTCTGAACACAGACTATTTTTTTCTTTTTCATTTTCGGACTTTGAAAAACAAGTCTGTGAGTGAGCACAGACAGAACAGTTAGGGTGGGCCGTTTCCCAGATGCCCCATTTGAGAAAGAGCTTCTAGCTCTTCCCTTCTTCACAGGGCTGAAGAAAGACAGGAACAGACCTGAAGGAGGGGCCACACTCTCAGGAACATTAACCTTGGACTTGATAACACCTCAATAAAAGCCCCCAAACTATCTCCTTTGGGTGGGACTCTGAAACGTGGAATTCAGTCAACAGGATTTCAGTCAACAGCCTCCTAATGCTCTCTCGCCTGCCAAGCCACATTGCACAGAAAGGTGAAGAATAACCCGTGCATTGAGACACGAGTTCCCTCCAGTCGGTGATGAGCGATGTCTGCCCACACAGTCTGCAGTATTATCAGCAGGAACTAACAGAGAGGTCTGTTGTCCCTTCTCCAGGCAGGCATCCCAGGGGAGATCCCCACCTCTGACACGGAGGCGGAGCCGGGCCTCAGCAGAAGCCCGGGAGAGGCCAGGCCTGCCTCACCTCCCGCTTCCTGTGTTAAAGCCCCATCAGAATGAAAGACTGTACAGGCTCTTTCATAATGGGCTTGGCAAAGCTTGCCTTTATTTTTTTATAATCTCTACATTGCATTGTCCTTTTAAAATCACAAAACTGAGTAGGGAAAAAGTCAGGAGTCCTTGTGTTTATCTGCTGTCCTATTTAGCAACCCAGTTGCTGCATTTCCAGTTTCCCCGACTCCTCTCCGTTTCCCACTTAGGACTGAGGCTGCAGAAACCTCGGCCTGTTTACAATTGCCCTGTCGTGTGTCGTATGGTTACATTCCGTTTGGGGTGGAAAGGAAACAATAGCTAATGCATTCCACCTCTAGCATGGCGCTTGGTCCCTCTGAAAGCAGCTGACAGACATTCCAGCATGAGGCGGGTCCCTCCGAAGGGTGACTGAGGGCGGTGTGGGAACTGACAAGAGAGTGAACTAAAGAGGCATCCGCAGGTTTGGGATCACAGTGGGGAGCAGAGGTGTCAGACATGCCACCACGAGGGCTTCCAAGGCCAGTCCCTGGGGGCCGGGGGACAGGATAAACCAGGGCAAAGACTGTAGGCCATAGCAGCGTGGCAGGGTTAAACTTAACCTGTGGTTAGTCAAACACTTAGCACATATAGAAAAACCACCCGGAGGCTTGCTAAAATGCAGATACCTGGGCTCACCCCAGAGATTCTGATTCAGTATGCCTGGGGTGGGGATCAACCAGGAGTCTGCATTTTGATAGTTTCTCACTTGGTTCAAATCACATGTAAGAAAACAAGGTTGGTACCTAAGCGAGCGGCCTGGCCCTTCCAAATCTAGAATTAATGAGTAGGATTCACAATATTAAAATAAGTAATATTACTGGTAATCTGAGCCATGGGAGAGAATCCATGTGAATGCCAAGTATGAATATATCTAGAGTTCGTCTCATAAGAATACAGTCCCAGAGATATCCACCTGCCCTAAGTCACAGGCTCAAAGTGATCAGCAAGGGGGCTGGAGAAGACTCGTCACACCCTGTGTCTCCCTAGTCACACCTCTGCTCAGTTTCCACGGGAGTGAGCATCTCTGGCCAGTCAGGGGTCACTGGCCACAGTCCAACCCTTGGCAGTGAGGGATTTATAGCCTAGATTACAGCTTAATTAGAGACAGTGGAGTAGTTAGGAAAGTTAGGTGAGAACTATCTACTTTATCCACTCTATAAACCGTAGAAAAGCCACTCTTCACTTCTCCATGAGTCCCTGATGGATCCAGATTTGCAGGGAGTGTTGGCGTGGGGTCCCCCGCCATTCCCTTCACTTCTCGTCATGAGCCAGCCATAGTGGCTCCCTCCTCCCTGGCTGTCAGAGAACACTCGGAGAGAAGGCCCCCGGGCCTCTGGGTCTGCTTCCTTCTTGTGAGGAGGAGAGGTCCCTGCAGACATTTCTCTTCTGGACTAGTCCAGGGTTCGGGTCAATCCCACCACACTCCAGATTCCTAAGGCTCAGCTGAAAACCTTATGGGAACAGAAAGCCCTCTAAACATAAGAGAACCAACATTTTCACTCCAAAATGTTATTGTCTTTCCTGCTAAATTATTCTCTGATAGTTTGTCTTTTGTGAATAGGGCAACATGTTACTTCTCCCAGAAAAATATTAATTCAAAGTGGGCTGGGGTAAAAAGATTTGTGAAGCCAGTCTTCCAAGTCCCTAAATTTTTGTCTCCCACAAACAATTTGAGGAAACCAAGTATCCCCTTTTCCTAGAGAAAAAGTGTCTACTATTTTGGCAAATCAGTGTGATGTGGTCTCAGAGAGAGGAGAAAGTCGCCTTGTCTTTAGTTAAAGGCCACAAGGCCGCATGCAGTGACAGAGAAAAAGACCTGCGTCGTCGAGCTGAGTGGCCGCCCTCATATCCCAGAGAGTGGACTTGAACTTTCTCAAGAGAAAGGCAACCGCAAGAAGCTTGGCAGCCCATGGAAAAAGTTTCTTCATGAATGTGTGACCTTTACAGCATTTCATCTTCAAACAGAATTAACGCAGGGCCCGAACGATGGGTGTCTTTTCCTGTTTTGTTTTAACAGCAGACGCGGAACATAGGGCACAGTTTGCTTCTGTCGTTAGTGGTGCCCTCGCCTTGCCCTCCAAGGCCTGCAGCCAGCCGAGCATTCTTGGCCAGACAGAAACATTCCCTCGTCCCAAGAGTGCCCAGGAACCAACAGACCTAGGTGGTTCCTAAGCTTATTTCCTGAGTTCAGATTGTGGAGTGGAATCCCAGCTTGGCCCTGTTATAGAGACTGGAGGGTAGGAAAGGTGAGAAAGTCTCTAAAATGTGTCCAAGTTTTCTATTTACTGGATAGACAACAAACCAATAACTGTTCCGAGGGGCTAGCCCGCTGGCAGTGATTTTCCAAGAATTTCAAAATAAATATGCATGGCCTAAGGGAAGGAGGTACAGGAAAGGGGTAAGAAGGGAGCAAAGTAAAAAATGGCTTATTGCTGCCCTTGGCAATTTAAGGTTGGAGCGGAGAGCACAGCTGAAATGCATCTTGCTGCTGCAGGAGAGAAACGAGCCAGAGCGGTGTCAGAATTAGGGGATGGCAGTTTCACTCAAGAAGCCAACTCTGGGCAAAGGGCGCCGGTCGGGGACATTGCCCCAGCCACCTGCTGGCTTACGTCCTTGTTTGTTTTCACCAGAACTGTGCGTGCGTGCATGTGTGTTTGTGTGTGTATGTGTGTGTGAGAGAGAGAGAGAGAGAAGTAGGTCATCCTCCTGGAGGAGAGGTTAGGGGTTGAGGAAGCCTCTGCTCTCTCTGATCTGTTTTGGGGAGGAAGCCATTATCTGCGGTCCATAGAAAAACAGGAAGTCACACTTTTGAGAAAGCAGACTCGGACAATGATGGATGAAAGAACGTGGAGCAGATGTAAAGGGCAAAAAGAAACTTTTGCTTTCTTAGAGATACACAATTGACCTGAGTCTCATTCCTTTGAAAGGTTAAGGTGCCTTCCTTACTTGAGGACAACGCAGGAGTCTCTGCCTGCCAAAACAACATGCTCTCTCTTCCTGGCCACCAGAGGGTCAAAGTGCAGCCTAACCTGGCCAGGAAAGCGCTGGACCCACAGTGAGAAAGAAGAGACCACATCCCAAAGGGACCACAGGTCCCGGACAACAGGTGCCAGCAGGGACGGGTAAACCCTGAGTGGGGCTGGGTGCTCAGAGGGCTGCATCCGGGGGTGCAAGATGAGCTCGAATCACTGCTATGAAAGCACTGTCTGTGCTGCAGGGTCGATCGGCCCTGGTGAGCACCCAGGCAGAGAGAGTCAGCGTGCTACTCTCGTGGCTGTTGGAAACCAGGAAAAAGCAATGGCCCACAATAAGAAATACAGAAAAGCCAGATTACCACGCTATGTTATGGAAAAAGAAAGCCAAAGGCTCTAGGAGGCTGGCATGAGGTGGGGCCCATAATGGAAGTGGAAAGCCTACCAGCAGATGACGTTCTGCAGGAGCCCGGCCCGGCACCGCAGGCTCCAGAGTGAGCGACGGCCCAGGGAGAGCAGCAGCGGCATCAGGAAGCGCGGCGGTGACTCTCCTCTGCGGGCCGGGCTGACCAGAGCACATGCCGTTGCAGAACGGAGCTCCCTGAGAGCAGTGGGGGTGAGAGAAAATCACAAACACAACAGAGGCCAAATGGCAGCACTTCGTTGTCAGAAAGAAGACCAGTGCGATAACCGTATTGAGCAGCAAAAGCGAAATGGCAGCCAGGGTGTCTGACACTCGGGGAGCTCTGGAACGTGGCATCCCTAAGGGCAAGAGAGACGGGCCGTCAACAAGAATATTTCTCAACCTGAAGAGTCAAAGGAAACCAAGACTGGATAATCAGGAGGCGAAGGGCATCCACCCAATAAAAGTTGTGATCTCTTGCCCAGTTTCCAGAATAAACGACTTTTTAGATCTTCCGCCTTTTGACTGAAGGAAAAGCCAAATAGTCAAAAGAAAAGACCTTGGAATTTCACAGTAAGCATGTAAGGTAATGATGGCCTAAGTCTTCTCTAAAGGGTGCTGTGGCCACTTACTCAAGTAACCTTTATAAACTGAGGAAAGGGGGATGTCCCAACAGGCAAAAACTGATAGATTCAGAGTCCAAGCTGGTGTGGATTTCTGGGGAAAGGAAGCTGCATCATGCCTCCCTCGCTACAGCAAGGTCACATGGGGCCAGATAATAGAGTCCGGTGTGAGAGAACCGATCACAAATAAGTCAAATGGCCTGGTGATCTAAACCCCGCATCAGCCACCTGGGCTGTACCACCCACAATGCAGCTGATGGAGGAGGGAAACAGCCAAGCTCAATTCACAGATGGGTCTGCTTAATGTCTGGATGCAAAGCAGAAAGGCACTTCAGAGTTCTCAGTCCCACTCAGGAGTGACCCTGAGAGACAGCAGTGAGGGGACATCCTCTCAATGGACCTCAGGTGACGTACCTGGTCACCCACTTTCTGAAATCCATGCAGACTTACAGACAGTGGGAAACAACCTGGCCAGTTGGTTAGTGGCCTGAAAGGAGAGAGATGAAAAGATGAGAGACAAGAAGTTCTGAGAAAGAGGAACATGGGACTGCGCACGAAGCGTGGAGACATTTGTGTCCACGTAGATGTCCACCAGAGAGCACTCACCATGGCCGAGGTGCTCCGTGGTCAAGTGAACAGAGCGATTTGGCCAGCCGATGTCAGGCAGACTCTCTCCTTAGCCACCCAGCGCTGGTATGATGGACGTCTGAACAGAGTAACCAGGGCGGCAGGGACAGGGGCTCTGCACGAATCCAGCATACAAAAAGGCTGACCTATCCGCCGCTGCGACCAAATGTTCGACTACCAGAGTCTGGACTCACGCCCCCGGCTTCCAGGACCGCTGGCTGCTGACAGCTGGCAGTGGGGTCTTTCTCCAAGACTCGCCCTGGGCCCAGGGAGACGCCTCCCCTGAGGTCACACCTGCTCACCGAGAACTATCTGCAGTCAGTGGGCGGTCAGTGTAAAGGTGCAAAGGCTCAGCTCCTTTCCTCAGTTTGGCAAAGGGGGAGTCAGTCCCCAGCATGTAAGGGGGTAACCTGGTGGTCTGTCACAGCATACACTGGAGTCACCCCTTGTACCTCTCGGGTGCACTTATTTGTTATAAAAATGTATCCGATCTGGGAACAGATCCTCTAGAACTCTGATTGGCCTTTTTTCCTAGGAAAATGTACAAGAAGTTTCATGCGACAAACTGTAGCTCTCACGGGTGCAGCTGTTCTCAGGGATACCTGACTCTCATCCAGTTTAAAGGGACCTCCAAACCCCGGGGCTCCCCAGGATCAGCTGAGGCCCTTGTTGCAATACATCACAGGTCCTCTTCTCTGCCCAATCTTTTCCTCACTTTTCATGGGGGCGGAGGGCACTCCCTAGTAAACTTCCTACACACAAATCTCTGCCTCGGAGTCTGCTCCTCTGGGTCATGATCTGAAGCGCTACATACACATAAAAAATCCTAAAAACAGTCACACGCATTGACGTCACATCTAAGATAGTCCAAGAAAATAATGAGATCGAATCAGACTTTTTAGTTCACTGTTGTGACATCATAATTATAATATACAAATCATCTAAATGCTCAACAAGAGAGGGGTAAGCAAAATAATAGTATAGAATTCTTTAAAGCCATTACAATTCAGTTTTTGAAGAATATACAGTGGTATAGGAAAGTGTTTACAATGCAATTCAAGTGAAAATAGCAGCTTGCCAAACTATAAATGGTTTACAAACATATTCTTAAAGTTCTGTCATGTGTAAGAGAAATTAGATGGCCCAATGAGAAATATATGAGGAAAATCCAAGAAAACAGTCAAATTTTGTTTGAGTAAAATTTTATCTCAGAGTCAGACTGATTTTTACATAAAATAAATGATAGTTCCTCAGCACTGGATATTGCAAGACTATCATGAATGACCACTTAGCAAGCTTGATGTAGAGTGGAATTTAGTATTAATTTAAATTGTTAAGGTGCCTTTCAGCCCTCTGGGATTCCAGTCCACAGTGGACAGTGGACAGAGATGCGTGGCTTCAGTCTACCTTGCTTTCCCTTGATTTGCCTTGCTTTTGTTGGTTTTTCTTAGTTAACAACTTAACTCTTGAAGACTTCTGATTTCTTTGATTTCCTTGAACAACTAAGTAAAAAGGAAATTGCTTGATCGTTCTCACCTCAAAACTCTGCAACCCTCAGACCTTTATCACAAGCATTAGATGAAAAGAATTCAAATTTTGAAAAAACTCACGTAGGGTGGCACCAGCCAGGGTGGAAAAAGGCAATAAAAAGGAGTAGCCCAGCCCTGACACTAAGAAGGGGGTGCTTTATAAAACGAAGATCTATGTTTGGATAAATGAACTGTGATACTGAGTTACGCTGCATGTTTAACTGGTCCCCCGTGTGCTTTCGCGCATTTTCAGCACAGCCCAACCACACCAAAGCCGTTCAGAGGATCTGACCCCTCTGCATCGCCAACCCTCTGACATTTTCAAGGCCTAAATAAAAATCAAACGTTCTCAATTTCCCAGTTCCTTACCCCCACCCCTAAATAGTTCAAACACCTAGAATGGAGCATGTGAAGGTACTTTAAGGAGCGAAATAAACTTGAGGCAGACACACCACGCACAACCGTTCTCCACACTCCTGTGCGGCAGCCTGTGCCACGGAAGGAGATGATGGACATTCTCCTCCCTCCAGGGAGGACGGTCAGCCCCTGCGTGTCCCCGCCCTGCCCTTTCCACCCCAGGATGTCCTAGCCTGGCCATGGGTGAGGGGGCCCTTGAAGCCAATGGGACCCACGATTTGTGTCTCACTAAGTCACCAAGGTGTGCTGGCAGCCTTTTCTTCCCCTTTCACCTCATTTTTTTATAACATGAGTACAATGTAAGACTACATCAAGGGGAAGTGGGTACAGAACTAAAAGAGGCAAAGGGACCCTGAAGTGACTGCATGGTAAAACAAGAAAACTGCAGAATGAGGCTAGTCCAGTGCCTGTCCGATCTGTCTATAGAACTGGAGAGATGGCTCTGATGAAGAACCATTGATTGGAAAAAAAAAAAAAAAAAAGCCTTGTGGAACTGAACATTTGTGTTTATTCAACAAATACTTTTAAGACGCTGGCTCTACCTCAGGCGCTGCACTAGATGCTGGAGATACGGGACCTGAACCTGCCCTCATGGAAGTCGTGTTCCGGCAGCTCCGAGATTTCTGGGAATATTGTCCCGCGGCACCGGGAGGCTGTGCGCACTCATCCCAGGACTGCCGAGAAGGGGACGACCAGCCAGAAACCTCCTGAGAAAAGAACCGCCTGGGACAACTCAAGAAAATCTGCTGAGCTGCACTTGCGTCCCTGCCGTCGTCTGCCAAGCAGGAAGACAAGACTGAACTGGAGAGAGCAGATGGTAAGAACTCCAGAGAAACACTGGCAGCTCAGCCTCAGCAGCGGCCCTGGGCAAAACTGCAAAGCAGCGGAGGTTCATCTCGCAACTGCCCCAACTTTGGCCTCAGGATCAACCTCCCAGACACCACATGCACTTAAGCTGCCTTAAATCCACGCCAAACACTCTAATAAGCCTAGACATGCCATCAGACCAGTGTCTGATTAAAAATGCAAATAAGGTTTAACCTCCGGGATGCCTCAACAGCCCCTGGCCAATCCTCTGCCGAGAAGGGCAGAAGAGGTGTAATGGAAAAAGCCCGGGTCTGGGGCCAGACAGAGCTGTTTCTCCACCCGAGGCCCACCACTTACTACACTGTGACTGCAGGCAAGTTGCTTCACCTCTTTCAGGCCTCAGCGTTCTCAGCCGTTAAATGTAGGTTATAATTCCTGCCCAAATACGTTTTGGGAAAGATTAAAATACGAACAAGCTCTTCATTTCTTATGCCAACTTTCCTCACCTTGTAAGGGGAACCTACAATGCTCAGCAAAGATACGGTAAAATAGACATTGTCAGAAACCCCGTGCGGAATAGGGAGCGCCCCCTGTGTTCGCGGTTGTTGGGTGCCTTGGCCGGGAGGTGGGCGAGGGGCCCTGGTGCAAAGTGCCAAGACACAGCGAATCACCTTAGCAGGAGCCAGGCCTCTGGGCAAAATGGGGGCTGGGGGGGAGAAGCCACAGGACCATAATCCCCCTTAGAAAGAGACAGAAAAGCGCCTTCTTAACTGCTTCAAAACGCCCTGGGGTCTAAATAACCTGTCCTAGGAATAATGAGGAAAGAAAGGCTTTATTTATGCAGGTGACCTCACTGGGGTCAGCAGCCTCTTGCCTGACATTACCTGAGGGCTGGCCTACCCCATGACTTCCTGTACCAAGGACAGGCCCTGGCCCACAGCCAGCCTTGACTCCCGCCGCTCTGTCCCGGAGCCCCGCTCGGCTCCAGCTCACTCGGTCCTCTCTCCACTACAACGAGCATTTGCTTTCTTGCCTCTTCCTGCTCTTCCCGACACCTAGAAAGCCCTCCTTTCCTGTCTGCCCTTCAACCTTCTGCACATACTCACATTCCACCTCGAACAGACCCTTCTATAGCCAGGGAGAGGCGATAGAAGCAAGGACCCAGGATCGATGGGACCAGTCTGGTGGTAGCCTGGACGCTGCAGACCTGGGACTCACTTTGGAATGTGGCTCTCAACCAGGCTGCCTTTAGAGTCAATTCGGGAGCTTTTAAAACATCCAGAGCCCAGATCCTACCCCAAACCTACTAAATCAGGACCCCTAACAATCAGGGGGTGCCTGGGCATCTGCATTTTTAAAGGCCCCATCTGGATTTTAAGGTGCAGCCCTCACTAAAAAAATACTGCTCTCAGATAAGGATTTTCCTACGTAACAGAAATTGGGTGCCATGATATTACTCCAGCGATTCCACAAATAGAGCTAATGGGAAATAACACAAAAAGCAGTAGTTGGACAACCTAAGCATTTACAAATCAAAGAGGCCAGGTAATAAGTAGTTTGGGATGTTCAAAGACCTGGGTAAGAAACCCGTGAAAGGTTTCATTATTTCTCAGAATTTATTGGCCAGCGGAGGGTGGAAGGGGATGGAGACTGAAATGTCTGGACATTTGTCTTGAACTTAACCAGCACCTACAGGCCTGTAATTAGCAAAGCAAGGACAGTCGGTAAAAATGTGATTTGTAAATATATGTAGGACAGTGGAATTCTCAAGAACTAAGCAAAAACCTTGCTTAAGGACAAAGAAGGCAAACCAACACAGCATCTTGGTTTTTGTTTTGGAAAGGGGAACCACAGATAGGAGACAAGAAACAGAGCAGATGTTGCATTTTTGGACTTGAGCTGCAGTATTTGGGACAGCAACTCATGAAGTTTAGTTTTAATTGCTAAAATGGTTCAGCCTGGCCGGGAGAGCAAGCCACTCGGGTTGAGTATGAAGAACAGATCACAAAGGAGGGTGAGGCCCTGGGCAAGTCCTCGGCATGAAGAGGCTCCGAGCGCAGTGCCCTGGGTCGGTGCTTGCTCTCTTTGGATTTCATTTTCATTCTAACTAGCAAAGTGGAAGAGAGAACAAAAGACACCCCACCTGAAGAAATCTAAAGGCTCTCAAGGGGGCATGCTGGCAAAGCCCAGGGAGAGGAGCAGATCGAGATGGATGAGCCCCCAGGGTTTAACCTGTAGGCACGCCGAAAGCTGAGAGTACTTATAAGAAGGCAAACTAGCTCATTAGAGCGACGTCAGTCAGAACCCCTTACACTGCAGAAACAAAAGCACCCAGGCCACAGAAATGTCTGAACTAACAGGTAAGAGTGGACGACGCCCTGCTGCGGAGGTCGGGCTGCTCAGGACCCAGCAAGCCTGCCCCGTCGCCCCTGCCCCGTCCAGCCTTCAGGTCGGAATCAGCCTGAGAATGCTCAGTGCATGGATCACCAGCTGGAGATCATCCATCTCCAGAAAAATAAAATGTCACAAGCAATCTCTATTAGCCAAATAATTCACTTCAAGACCTTTTCCCCGACCACTGCCAGGCCCCGATCGGTATGTGCACATAGCCGAAAGCTAAAGAGCCTCCACGCCGCTACAGCAGCCTGATCTAAGAAGACAAAAAAGGGAGTTTGGGTTTGGCGGGGCGTGGGGAGAAAGGACTTTGCAACCGCAGCGTGGACTGAGTGCCTGCTGTGGGTCCAGCCCCGCAGGAGAGCTGGAATTCCCACGGTGGCATTTAACTGCAATGGCAGAGTTGTGGGACGTCTGTTAATCCTGAGGATCGGGACACGTTCAGCAACCTGTGTGAGAACACACACCCAGTGAGGCCAACTGTCTGTGTTTGAATTTGGGCTCCTCTGCTGTGCAGTCAGGCGTTGTTCTCTCCAACAGGGCTCCTCCCCCATTCTCTTCCTCTCCTCAATTCTGCCACTAGAGGCGTGAAAGCGTCCTTGGACGGTGTTAGCTCAGGGGCCTTTTCACTGTGGCCCAGGTAGTAAACTAGCCGCTGCCTTTCATATACATAGGTGGTTTCCACCAATCCCATGGCTCCTCTGGCTCCCTGAGCCACAGAGGGCAAAGATCCCTTCTTTTGGGTGTGCCCCTACTCCTTGGAAACGGCCCAGTGGTCAAGAATCGGGCATGTGGGATTGAGAAGGTGCCACACGGCAGTCAGGCATTTCAAAAGACAAGGGAGGAAATGCAGCATCCCGGGAGAAGGGCAGATAGCAGAGCAGCCAAGAGTGCAGACGCTGAAGCTAGAGTGTTTGGGCGTAAATCTCGGCTCTCAGCTTCCTCATAAGTAAAATGGGTTGCAGTGAGCCGTCAGAGCAAAGCACTTAGAAATGTTTGAAGAACGCTAAATAAAAAATAACATGGTGGAGACAGGTTCTAGAAGCCTCAAAATGCATTCTCAACATCCCTAGGTCAAGACTTTCCATGGCCGGACTTCCCTTGTCCACCCCTCCAGGGTGCCGTTTCTTTCCCCTGTCTGTGCAGACCAATACCCCCCTGAAGCTGTTCTTGCAACAGTTTTTCCTAAGTGAGGCGAGGATGGCAAACGAGTGAAGTGGGCGCTGGAGTTGGGTGGCTGCCAGAAATGGGCCCCTTTAGGCAAAAAGAAGGAAGGGGTTGTGGGTGGGGACAAACAAGACATTATTAAATTTGATTCCAAAACCCTCAGTCAACATTTCCGGCAATAACAGATGCTTCTTCTAACTGATGAGTCCTTTGTGTTTTGGAACTCCTGGGCAGACTGAGAAGCTGTTGAGATGTTGAAAAATTAAATCTGAACACAGGGTGCCTGAATCCAAGATGAACTAGTCCAAACCAGCCTGCCGGTCCCTCTCCCCACCACGTCTAAACCTCTGTCAAAACTTCTCTGCTGTGATGACAGCTGTCGCCACTGCCACCGCTCCCGAGACCCAGATGCAAAGTGGATGTGACCCCCAAGCTGCTTCTGCCACAAAGGAGAGGGGACTGGATGAGAGTTCCCCGTGGAAGGGTCTCCTAGCACACAGCCTCCAGCATGGAAAAGGCGAGGGATTCAGGTAATGACAAACACTGTTTTGCTTGGATTTCTTGAGAGTTTTCTGATATCTAGAACATAGTATGTTCTCAGCATGTATCCGCAGAATGAAAGAAGTAAAAGCATGCATGTGGGGGCAGAAGAGAGGCTGGCTGGTTCACTTTAACCCACTCGCGAGGAGACAGGGAAAAGCATTTGGCTGGACGGGGCGTGCGGCCGGGAGAGGAACAGGCTTGGCGTGGCGCCTCCGGCCCAGTGCGTGAGAGCGCTTCCCAAGGCTCTGGTTAAAAACCCAGGTCCTCCAGCTCCGTTCCCCAAGAACTAAGATTCCGGGGTGGGGGCCCAGGAATTTGCTTTTCTTTCTTTTCTTTTTCCAAACATCTAGGGTAGAATTATTATTTTTAAATTGAGGAATAATCTCCATACAGTGAAACATGTAAGTCTTAAGCATACAGTTTGATGAGTTTTCACAAGTGAGTAAAATTCATGTAATCCATATCCCCATGAAGATTTAAAACATTTCACCCCAGAGAGTTCCTTATTGCCCTTTTCAGTGAGTCCCCCACCCTTACCCCGCCCCACCCCCACAGGCAACCATGGCTCTGCTTCCTAGTTCCACAGGTAGTTTTGCCTGCTCTTAAACATCATGCAAATGAAATTAGAGAATATAAACATAGACTCACAGTTTTTTGTGCCTGGCTTCTTTGGCTCAACATAAAGCTTCTGAGGTTGATCCAAGTTGTTTCATGTATAGTCATTCATTCCTCTCTATTGCTGAGGATCATTCCATCGTGAAAAGTCGTCACAGTTGGTTTATCCATTCTCTGGTTCTATGGGTTGGATACTTTTGTTGTTTCCGGCTTTTGGCTATTACGAATAAAGAAATATATTAGTTTCAATGGCTGTGGCACAGATTGCCATAAATTCAGCGGCTTCAAACAACATAAATGTGTCATCGCCCAGTTTCTATGGGGTAGGTGTCTAGGCACGGATTAGTTAGGGGTCCGCTGCTCAGGGTCTCACCAGGCTGAAATCAAGGTGCTGGTCATGGCTGGGGTCTCGTCTGAACCCCCCGATCCTCTACTAAGTGTATAGAATTGTTGGTGGCATTCAGTTTCTTACGGTTGTAGGACTGAAGTCCTCAGCCCCTGGAGGTGACCTTCCATTCCCTGCCAGGTGGCTGTCTCCTCAACATAGCAGTTTGCTTCTCCAAACCAGCTAGAGGACATCAGCTACTGTTTCAAATCTCTCTGTCCTCCAGGTGTCTTCTAAAGGGCTCGCCCAGGACCATCTCCCCTGTCATTAATTTAAAGTCAGCTGACTAGGGACATCTGTGAAGCCCTCGCACCTTTGCCACATAACAGTAGGTATGTCCCCTCACATTCATACTCTGGGCATGTCTGCCAGGGCATGGGGACCTGGGAGCCATCTCGGAATCGCGTCCACCGAAAGCCACTGTGAGCATTTCTGGAGTTACTTTGTTATTCAAGTGTGTAACTTTAAACGAAATAAGAGCATCTGGGTTTTTTAATCATGAAATTTCTTTCTTTAGGGTCCTTATACAGTCATGAATCTGCTTATAATGACAAACTTACAAACTATATTCAACCTTGCAATACAGGCACCTGCTTTCCTTAACAAGCTCCACAGGTGATTTCGCTCCAGGTGGTCGGAGGGCCACAGTCTAAGGGACCGCCGCTGCAGGTCTCACCTGGCTGGTCACCCTGCCTTCGCCTCAAAGAGATCAGAGTGCTGGCCACCTCTTTCCCCAGGGGAGCGCGTTATCATCTCAGAAGTTAATGAACCCCACCTTCTTCTTCGAGGCTGAAATGCAGACGGAACCGTTCTGGAGGCGACAGCATGTAAACCACTCTTCTGTAAACAAGCGCAGGTCTGCCAAAAGACAGAAGGGAGAGAAAAATGATCTGAACCGCAGCCCCTGCCCCACTAAAATTCCTGAACGTGACATAAAAGCAGGTGTCCCTTGACGAGAAGATTCCTGGAAAACATGGGTTTTAATTGTTGTGTTTCAGAAAGAGGACAGTGTCGCCCTCTCCGTTATTATAAAATATGAGTGAATTGAGAGCTATCCTGCAAAACACCATAAACCTTTAATTTTATGTTATTACTGGCTTTATTCTAATGGATTTTGAGGAGCAACAGAATAATAAGGGGCATTCCCCTGCATACTCTGACGGAGAGAGAGAAAGGACCATAGACTGGAAGGATGTTCTGTGGGAAAGTGGGCTGACGTTGGAAGGGTGTGTCCTTGAAGGCTCAAGGTCAGGAAACAGCCCCTCCCTGGACCAGGAGTTCAATGTCTCACCAGGTATGTGTGAGTGAGTGAACTCAAAAACAGGAGTGAGGAGGAACTGGAAAGTTTAATTCCCAGCCTTAAGCCACTGATGTGAGATACAGTCTCACACTGTACCCAGGTGCAGGGACCAGGAAGACTATGGCAAGTGCACCCCTGGAAACTGCTAGAATGCAGGCTGCCCGCTCCGGCTTTCCTCACGGCAGCCTCCCGACACCCACCTTCTTCCAAACCAAGACTCTTTCCTATTCTGTTCTTGAAGCATTTGTTGAGCACCTGATGGATACCCTGTGAAGGGCGGCGCAATGACCCCCCGCCTGGCCTGCACGTTCCAGAGCCGTGTCCAGTCTCACACACGAGGGGAGAAGGCAGCTTTAAAGACCGAGTGGGAATACTCTGAAGCGTGCGTGATCGGCAAGTTAAGGTGCAAGATCTGGAAAGTGCAAGTTACTTACAAACAGGCTGTATCCCAAAGTTTCTCTTTACATTTGCGGTTTAAAGGTCAGAACACATTTTTTCACAGAGACTGTGTTAGGTACGCAGTTCAGGACTAATGAATTCATAATGCAGCTAAAACCGTACATGCGCAATGAAAGCATTTCTGCTGCATTATTGTAACTAACTTTAAAATACTTTAAAGAAAAATATTTAGATGAGTTATCTTTAATGATAACCTAAGGAAATAATGTTTAATTAGAATTTGATGAAAAGGAGGAGATTTTTATAGACAGTGTGAGGAAATCTGGACTGAGAAGGACTTCAGATTTTTATCTCACATTGTTTTAAAAAATGACATTTTTCTCCTTATAAAAATATTATGTTATGGAAATTTTGAAAAATACATTAAAAATTTTTTAAATGAATTAGATTTCTGTCCAACTTTTTTATTCTAAACATATGTATGTGTTTTTTGTTGGAAAATATAAACATTTTTTTAATCTACTTTTTCACTTTTTGCTATAAAATTGTTCATTTTATCACTATATCATCAATACTGTGTATTCACACTCTTCTTCACCTTTGCCTATTACTACTGAGCGCTGTGGCTGAGGCTGGGGAAGGGAAGACAGGGGGCAGTGCACCGGCCCCACAGTCCCCTTCTTACACCCGACACGCATCATTTCCAATCACACTCTATCGCCTGAATCAAGTCACATGACCATGCCCAGCTTCAAAGGGGCATAGAGATTCAATCCTACCAACTTCCCAATGGAAGCCAACTTGAGAACACGGGTGGATAGCACTAATAAGCCACGATACCAATCTGAAACATACAGAGCCCGGCTCTGTGGTTTATATTCGCCTTAGCAACAGCCTGGTCTAGAAATGGCTATTCTCGGTCTGTTCTCGCTTGGAGCGTGTTCCTCACTTCAAACCCGCGACCCTCCGCCAGCCCAGGATTTTGCTGATCTCAGCACGCGCCCCGCCTGGGGCGGCGCTGCCTGTCAGAGTGTTCCCTTCACTGCGGCTGTTTTCACCTGTACCCAGAAATGTCTGCTTTGTGCCATTTTAATTTTATACATTTTATTTTATTTGAATTTTAGGAAGCGATGGGTATTGAAAAGAACAAACATTTAAATCCCAACATCTAAAGGGTGGAGCCCAGGATCGCCATTTAACTACCATGAACCACAGGGCCCAGGCAAGCCTTTCCAGCCTGCTCTGCGGGGATTTCTGTCCAGGCTCCAACACATCAAACATTTCATTACTTCCAAGCAAGGTCTTGGCCTCTCGAAAAATAAGCCATTGCATCTGTGGAAATGGTATATAATTAAATCCACCAATTATTTGGTTCACCATAGATTTAAAACTATGCCTTGACACTTTTTGCCTAGATGTGTGAATAGTGAAAGAACTTTCTCTATTATGTGAAGAAAAAGAAGCAAATCTTATCACACTATCTACTGTGTTCCATGGAAAAACAGTTCCTTGGGATACTGGCAGGTGCTCTGAAAGGGAGAGAAGGATCCGCAGCCACGTGGGTAACGCCGGATTACATAAATTTAAACAAGTGTCTTACCTATAGGCTTCCCAGTGTCTTTAACACGATGCTACTACGCAGTCTGAATCTCCAATGCAATCTTAAATATGCACTTAACTGTTTCCCAAATGTACTTGCTCACAGAACCTATTTTTCAGAAATGTTTTGTGGAACCTATTTTGGGAATCTACTGTCAAGAAGAAAAAAATATAAACAAGTGCTTAGTTAAAAAGTCAACCTTATTTAAATTAGCAGGTGAGGGGAAGGGCAAGGTTTGGGTCACAGGAAACTATGGCCTTGCACTGGTCACAGAGCCTGTTTCCCCGCCCAGTCACGAAGATAGAGATTCGTCATTGGAAGCGACGCCCAGCGCCCAGGGACCCCGCAGTGACCCGCCAGCCCGTGTCAGGGTGCTCACGCCTGAGGAGCATGAGGCGTGGCTACCTCCCCATCGTCTCACTACCAATCCGAACTAAATCAGGTCTTGGATCAAACTCTGTTCCACGTAGAGACATTTATTAGACAGATATTTATTAACAGGTATGGTAAGCTCAGAGAAGCCCAGTTTCTGTCTCTTCAGGCGCTCTCACCACCACCCCGAGTGAAGCGCTCCCCAAGGCAAGCATGACAACATCCCGAGGCAGGCTTCCCGAAGCCTCGCAGTCCACTGCCGACAACTGGAAACCCTTCAACTAAGTGGCTGGACAGGAGACCATTTAGGGATCGGGTCAGGCACTGTCCCTAAGCAAAAGGCTGCAAGTTTCGCTGGCCTCCGATGCCAAGAGATGTTTTAAGGTAACTCTTATAACTTATTCCATAATTCTTACAATCTAAGGATTATTTTTATTTACATTTAATCTCTAAACCTATTTACGCCAGCCTGGAAGATGACTGCAATGCATTTTCTTAGTTTTGGGGGCTGTAACTTGAGAAAGAAAAATTGTCTATTTCTGTTTAGACTCATAACCCAAGGTGGCGGAGAGAGGCAGGAGGAAAGGAAACACAAGCAGGCCTTTACTAGACATGGCAGAAGCAAGGGGTGCTGCCTGCACATCCCTTTCCCGGAGCAGGGACCCCCCACCTCGGCAGTGGTCCACCACAGGGCCGTTCGGGTAGGTCTGGTTCTATTCCTTTTCCGTTTCAGAAAACAACTCAGCTGGGCTTCAGGTGAGCATTCTGTGAGGCGGCAGCTGGAGCTTCCTTGGCTGGGGCACTGAACGGGGAGCAAGATCTCCATGCCTGAGCCTGGGCCACCCACACGTGTTCCCTAGCCAGGCCAGGCCAGCCAGGAGGGACGCTGCTATTTCTTAAGAATGCCGTCTGGGGTAATTCACTCCTCTGTGTTTGCCATTCAGCCATAACTCTGGTTGGAGGGGTTTTTTTCCATGTGAATGGGTGTGTGTGTTACACCTAAAACCTAAAACCTAAACTGTGCAAAGAAAATACGTGTTGTCGTTGCCTCCGCAAAGCATGTTTTCTGACTTAGATGCATTGTCACAGAGAATTAGTCTTATAACCCCTGTGAGCTTAAAAATAGACTAATCACTATCTTCTAAGCCCTACTCCTTTGGAACTTAAAGTGTTTTTATGAGTGGGTATTGTTTTTGTGGGGGAAGGAAAGAAGGGAAGTTTAGCATAATTAAGCAGATCGAGAAATAAAAAGGTAACTTGGGGTGGTGAACATACCAATATACAATATACAGATGATGTGTTACAGATTCTATATAATTTTATTAAGCAATGTCACTCCAGTAAATTCAATAAAAGAGTAAAGGAAGAAAGAAAAGAAAAGAAGAAAATAGTTTAACTACTTCCCATACTACCCCATACTTTAAGATTTAATCATGTTGATAATGAAGTCTATCCCAGTCATTCATTCATTCGCTCATTCATCTGCTCTTTCGCTCACAACAGTTGACTGTCACCTATCGGGCTCAAGGCTTTGTGCTGACAGAAATGCACAGGAAGGTGCCTGGAGCACTTACGAGCAGGATATTGATACATATATGAATTGAAGGTAATTATTGGAGCTTCTGCAATTTCGGACTAATGAAAGCTCAGGGAAAGTAGCATCTGTGTTGCTGACAAAACTGCCCACAATACAGATACCATGCAGAACAATCCACAGTAAATTTCTTCAGCCAAGAAATCTCAATTCATTATGCCCAGTTAAAGAGAAACTTCTTCACTGGCTTTGGTTAATTGCTTTCCTGGCTCTGCAGCATTCTCTTTACACAGAAGGCAAGAGGAGGCAAAAGGACATGAAAGAACAATCCTTCCAAAATACACTAGGGAAGAATCAAAACACAGATGTTCCTCTCGGGGCCCTTGTGACTGGTCAGAGCCTCTTGTCCAGATCCTAAAAGAGCTTAGTGGAAGCAAAAATGGTAGCTGTGCATGTTAACACATTAACTGATCTTTCTTCTGTACCCAAAGGCCCAAGCCTTTCTGAACAGTCTTTCAAGACTCAGCTGAGACAACACCTCTCCAAGAGAACCTTCTGTGACCTCTTCACCCCAACCCAGCACGCACTACCAGGCCAGGCTAGGCCCCCTTAGCTCTCCCACACACCGTGCTTCTCCCTCACAGGCCAGGGGGATATACATGAGGTCTTCGGTACATAATAAGTGACACATAATACTTAGGTTATAAAATTTTCAAATCCTGCATTTAAGGAAGAATATTTTTAAAATACATATTGTGTACATTTAAATAATAAAGACTATATTAAAGGCAGTTTACATTTGTAATCAGAAAAAAATCTAGCATATGTTGAAGGCAAACGATGACCTGTCTCAAAGGGTATAATGTAACCGGCCACGTCTTCCAAATTGCTACAACAGAGGTAGTTAGCCGAAAGGCAACTCTCAACTCTAACCACTAAAGGTGTGGGGTCCACTTATTCTCAATACTGGGCAGAGTTTCGGCAGGATGTTCACACATACACACATGGAAGGCCCCAGGGCACGAGTGACTGAAATCATGGACCACTTAAAGCTTTGGTTGGTGGAGCTTCCTCTTCAAACTTTGCAAGATTATTGCACGTAGAGAATGTGCACAGTCCCAGTCAAATACAATTTAGACAAATTAATTTGAAACGTTAATTGATGTACATAATTATTTTTTTTGGTACATAGTAATTAGATATTAGTGGTAAGCAACTTACGTAGACTATTATAATAATTAGCACAGCTACATTACACATTCCTTTCCCTGCTCTGGCTTAATAACGTACTCTTCGAGACCTGCAGGCCTGCCAGTGACTACAGCGCTTCGGGTGCTTAGCCGGGCCGACCGCACATGCGCATGCGCACAGGCACCAAACGACACAGGTCTGCGCACCCGGCACTGGCCGGCTCTGTGGGCGCGGCTCGGCCGTGCTCCCCGCGGTCTCCCCACCTTCCGCCTCCCTCTCACTCCCCTCCTCCGGGGCAGCGCTCAAGTTAGCTGGGCCTGACGTGTATGTGGCTTAGGGGTCTCATTTAAGACATGTAACGTAACATTATGAATTCAAAATTAGGCAAAAACAAATGTTTCTTTAAAATGAGAGAAGTCACAACAAACTAAAAAATACTTTAAGTAACAGATATCACAAACATCATAAAAGCCAGAAAATATAACCAGAAGTTTTCCACAGACTGCCCTCTGGGTCCATACATTTCCATCTTTGTCCCTCCTCCATTGCATACGTGCATCCGATGTCGGAGGCCACAGGACATGTATGTTGTGGTGCGGCCTCTAACCTTACACCTTCGTGGCGGGATGCCAGGGAGGCAGTAGAAGCGCCCGTGGAGGCCGTTCCAGTGCAAGGGCGGCTAGCAATTACTTCACTGTATGTGGAAGTGACTGCAAAGCTATAAACCTGCCTTTCTTCTGTGTCCTCTAGTCAGGTACAAAAAATGCCTGCAGTCACTCTAACTCTCCAACATGACAAGTGTGACTGACGAGGCAAATTAGAATGGAAAAGTCAGCGGACTCAACTAGCTATGGTAAAATGTCTTAGTTTTGTAAATGTCACCAAGCATATGACCACATGAACCCATCATGGGGCCCTTCTAGGGCCTGCGAAGGAGCCCAGATACACGAGGGGCCCTAAAACTTAAGTCCCGTCAGCTTCTTGGTAAATCTACCCCTGCCCTTCTCTCATGCCCCCTCCCATGGAATCAAACCCCCAAAGTACAAGCTTCAACAAGGTCCTGAGGCTCAAAGGACCAAGCACCATGCCTGAGGGAAGGGTGGACAGACTGGCCAGGGAAACAGGAAGAGGGAGTCACACAGAGGCCCTCTGCCTCCGACTGTGGAGACAACGCGGGACGGAGGGAGTGGTTAGTGTTTGAGGGAAGTCGAGAACATGAACTCAAGCAAGTGGGCTCCAGGTCAGCAAACGATGAAGAGGGAAATGCTTTACACGTGTTACTGTAGTTCGTCCTCACTCCAGTCTGGCCGAGGGAAGGAAGAAAAAGAAGGAGGGGAAGGGAGAGGATGAAGGGGAGAGGGAGGGGAAAGAAGGAGAAGAATATAAAAGGAAGGAGGGAAAGGGAAGGGGAAGGAAATGAACAAAGAGGAAAAGGGGAAGGAAGAAAAATAAAAAGTTTTCTCCACATTATACCTCTTCCCTGGGAAGCAGCTGTATTTATCTTTGATGTCATAATAAAATTAAAAGCTTTCTTCAGACTATACACTCATCCTCTTAAATTAGAAAGAGTGACAATTCTTTTGGCTCAGTTCTGTAAAATGCAAGTCGTCATGATCTCACTATTAAAAAAGGGAAAAACAACCTCCCCAGAGACTGATATCACTTAGAACGAATGCCCAGGACCCGGCTATTCGGTCGCTGCCACACTTCCCATGCCATGTGGGTCTTTCATCCAGACTCCAGCTGGATGCCGATCCCCAGGTCACATTCAGTCTCCAAAATTACTCACACAATAGTTGGGGTTTTCTTTATATTTGCTCATCTTGTCAGTGTTTTAACTAATGCTCGTAATTTTCTTCCAGGGGAAAAAGGGGAAAAAAGAAAACTTGGAAACATCACTTAATCTGGATTGCATATATGAAGACAGTTCAGAAATTTTGAAAAATTATGATTTTTAACTGAGTGCTTTGAAGTAGTATGTTGAACCTCAGGGAAGTTAAATTCTTTAGGGAACTGTGTTTCATCAACATCAGAAGCAAAGTCCCTTATGCAGGCGCCGGAAACTCCTCTGGAAGTTGCTCGATCCAATTAACTACCTAACCACGCTCTCCGTGAATCCATCCAGAAAATGTGTCACAGCCCAGCTCAGTAACGTGCCAATGTGTTACAATCCTCACTTTTAGGAAATCTTCGTCATTTTCAAAGACTGCTATTGCTCCACATCCTCTATGAAAATAACAAGATCGACACCTTTACAATCTCAATAAGAAAAAAGATACACAATTAACGTATGTTCTTCTCTTCTTCAGGCTGACATGTACTTTTTTTTTTAGCTCCTTAGTCATCTGTGTGGCTCCTGAACATCACCGAGGTGCTCCCAGGCCCTTTAGCTGTGGGCAGACCAGCCAAACAACTGTCTACAAAGGAGACAGTGCTGGGCCAGGAGATTGCTTCACAGTTCCTGGAAACCTCGGAGGCCAGGTTGTCGCTAGTTCCATAGAACCTGCTTAAGAACCAAAGTGATTCTCCATCGCATCCTAGGCTGGGTAAATCTGAAGTGAATGGGCCTCTGTCTCAAGGCCGTGCCCCTCTCAGGACCAGCTATAACTGAGGAAGCTCTTAAGAGCCAGGGCACTAGGCCAGCTGGGGCTCTGAGGGGTCACGGAGGGGATGAGAGGCCGCAGGTGAGCCTTGGTGAATGAGCTGCTTTCAGTTTCTTCTGCTCTTTCCCCTCCCTCTTCCCTTCACCACCTGGCTCTCCCGCCTCGCCCTATCTTCTTTCCTTGGGCACGAACTTTGCTCTTCACTGACAAACTAGAAAGCATTTCTGCTCATTTTAATACTGAAACATGCTTGAAACCAGATGAAATGAATCTGAAAGAGCATAAGGATATAAAGGGAAGGACTTCGGGCCGGAGGTAGAGCACCTAAGCTGTCCTTGGGACTTCCCTGACCAGCAGGCTCTGTGGCTTTTCCAAGTCACTTCACCTCTTTAAACCAACTTCTTCTTCTATTAACTGAGAGCAGGACTACAGAGCTCTTCCTGGTTTAAAATTTTCATGATTTTATTTTTGGAGAAATTTGAAGCCCCAGTGGAGAGAAATGAAACTGGGAAACAGAAAGTGTGATTTGGACTCATCCAATTCGGTCACATTGATGATTTCCCAGCCCCTTCCCCTTGTCTATAAGGATCCTCTTAAACGTGTGACCACCTTGTAAGGTGACAACCACTTGAAAAGAGAAAGTTTCCACACCGAAACCCAGACCAGCCCACACCGACGATGCCCTAGAAGGATGTCAGGATGACAAAGCACAGAAGTTAATTGGAGAAGAAGGTCTGAGGATCGAATGCATAACATGGTGACTTCGGTTGCCAGTAGCATATTGTGTAACTGAAGTTTGTTAAGATGTAGAACTACAATGCTCTCACTAAAAAAACAGTAAGTAAAATGTGAAGCGATGGATGTGTTAAGTCAATGCAGGGAATTCTTTCACAATGTATGTGTACATCAACTCATCACATCGCACACTTTAAGTATCTTATGATTTCATTTGCCAATTATACCTCAATAAAGCTAAAAAAAAAATAGTTGACTAGTCAGAGAGGCTGCTCCCAAACACAGCGTTTTCCATCATCAGCTGTAACTCTTCCTCCTCATCCAGAGTAACGACGGGTCTCTATTCAAAGGCAGTGTCGGGGGGTTTATCGCTGCCATGTATTAAGAGGCTGTTCTCCAAGCCCGCGTTTCCCTTTCTCACTAACTTTCCCCACGTCCACCTCTGGGCCCAGGTGGGGATCTCACCGTCTCCTTTTTCCGCCTTCTTGCAGCCGTGTCCCTGATGTCCCTGCAGGTCAATTCCCCAGCTCCCTCACACTGGACCAGCTCATCCCAGAGAGTCTTTTCTTTCTGAACTCACTGGACCGTGTTCCAAGTTCCCCGAGAGAGGAATACAGAGACGCAGTAAAGTCAGGACAGATGCTCACTCTGACCAGGCAGCAGTGAATGGTGTCTGGGACTCGAGCGGCCGGCTGGCAAAGGGACAGGGAGAAGAGGGAATGGTGCAACTTTTCTGGAAAGCGCTTCAATAATGTAAATGAAGACTCTTTAAAACATTTCTATTCTATGACCTAATCTTCTTTTTCTTATCCTAAAGAAATCAGAAGAGATTCGAACGAAGTACAAGTGAAGAGGCAATCCAGAGAGAAGAAAAAGGGCTGTATGCATTCTGATGCCCACGGCTCTAAGTAACAGAAAACGACAAACTGGTTAAATAATAAGCACACGTGCAGAGAAATCCAGAGGTACAGTGGCCTTTGGGTTGGCACATCTAGCAGCTCAGAAACAGGGGCTAGAGTAAGTAGAGGTTCTTTCCATCTCTCTGCTCTTCTCGCTCCAACATTGGTCGTGTGTTGGGTTTGCTCCCCAGCGGCCAACAGCCCCGAACAGCTGTTACCAGCATTCTCGGTCATGTCCAAATGGAGATGGAGAAAGGCTGATTTCACAAGGCTCTTCCTGAAAAGTAAGAAAAGCCCTGATCAGGTGGCTCAGTTCTTGGGAGCATCATCCCATACACCAAAAGGTTGTGGGTTTGATCCCTGGTCAGGGCACAAGCTAGGTTGTGGGTTCGATCCTCGGTCAGGATGTGTATGGAAGGTAACCCATCAATGTTTCTTTCCTCTCTCTCTAAAATCAATAAACACATCCTCAAGCGAGAATTCTTTCTAAAAAAAATTAAGAAAGGACTTTCCCAGAAGCTTTCAACAAATCTCTCATTGGCCAGAGTTGGGTCACATGCTAATTCAAAATCAGTCACTGTGCTGGGAAGCAAGAAATGGCGGTAGAGAAGCTAGTTACCCTTAAACCAATAGTCCTACCCCTCCTGCAGAGGTCAGTTCCCAAGTGCACTGCTTCGGTTCCGTAGGGAGGAGGGCAATAAGGAGTCACCCATACGCACTCCGAACACCTGTTGGTAACGCCCCTCTGGTTCTGACCTTGGACGTAGCTGAACTAACAACGTTGAACCTCAACGTTATGAGGTCTTCATTTTTAGAGAAGCTGTGATTTGGGTCTATTCTAAACTATGACCATTTTCAGTTGCTGCTCACTTCTAAGAGATTTTCTACAGCTGACCGTTTCCAACGTGCTTTGCAATCCCCACACACAATCACAGCCCACCTTCCTGTTCTTTGCTAGATAAGCAATTTTTCCTCAATTATCTTTCTCTCCTTGATCACATGCAATTTTAAACTAGTTGTTACCGACACTCCTTTCCTCCCATTTAGTGGCAACATTCTTAGGTCAGTCCCACATCCAATTAGAGGAACTTGGAAAAAGGAAACCCTACAGCAAAATGCCATGTGCCTGACAACTTTATTTTAAATAAGTAATCCTCAAAGATGGCAACTTGGCAAAGAGAGCACTTAACCCTCTCTCCCCGAAGGCCCAGCACTTGGGGCCACATCAGATTATTGGCCTGAAATCCCAGCACTCGTAGGTTAAGGACACACTCACTCGCACGCGCGCGCGCATGGACAGTATCTCCAGCATCAAAAGTGTAGAGTTTTGTTCCTTTTTTCTCATTCCCGCTCCTCCCAAAACTTTCAGAGGCAAATGTTTAGGTTTCTGGGGAATATTTCAGCACACATTAGGGGCCAGCAGCGATGTGGATGAGCTCTTCCTAGCAGCTGTCCGAACACCCCTCCCCTGTTATCCTTCTTTCCACTGGAACAACTGGGGAACTGCGGCTGGTTGGGGGGGGCGCGGGGGGGCGCGAGGGGGGAGGCCTGTGTGTTTAACTCCTGTAATTCTGTCAGCTTTCTCTGACAAGAAAACTTTCCTGCCACCATATAGGTCACCTCCCTATCTGGAAAGCGTGTAGAAGGTTAAAATGTTTCTCCTTGTTTTGTTGAAAGAAGTTAAGTTCCAGGAAAACTCCAGAGGGACTCCTACAGACATTTGGTCCCCGAAGTGGCCATCCGAAGGGCTAAGACAAAGGAGGTGACGTTTTTACAAAAACAGAGTTGTGCACTGTGGTTGCGGGCCTCAGCTGACCTGTGTAAAATTAGCAAGTGGCAAAGAGGCAGCGGCCACAAGTTGGCCATTCCTTGGAGAACTGTTCCTAACTAAGTACCTAGTGTCGTGATAAATGAGTAGCAAGTGACAAAAAAAATCACTCTTCAAGGATCAAACAGGATGCTAGGGAAGGCGAGGGAAGAGGAGGGACATGTATGGCTGCTGACTGTGGAATCTTCAGATCCGTTTGGATGAGTCATTACCTATGACTTCCACAACAGGAATCCAATTTGAGTAATCATCTGATAGAGACTTTTATTTCTATCTTTGAACATGTGAAATCTCTCTGACTTTCGGGGTTAGTTATTATTTAAGCAACAAACAAACATGTATCTTAGGAACATCCTTGTCATCTTCTAGAGGTACTTGATGTATATTGAGTAACTGGAAAACACTCCTCCGCAGTCCACACACGCGCGCACACAGGCACCTTGTCGCACAGCACTCCCACACAATAAAAGTGAAATTGCTGTTTGATGAATGTAAACTCGTGGGTGTTTCCAGCAACTAGGAGTCCTGCCAGGTGTGAGTGCCGAGGAGGGAGGTGAACCCCAGGGCTTTCCCAGTCTGTGCTGAGATCCCTATTTGATGAAGCTACTACCTGTGCCCTTTGTCTCGGGCCAGGGGACCACAGCAGGGAAAGTGTGGCTGCTGGTCATCCCAGCCCAAAGAGATGAATGGAATTCCAGGCAGCTGGAGTCATGCTGGCTTGGGACAGAGGCTTGGAGACCAGACTTCCAATGACAGAAGCGTTAAGTGGCAGCGCTCATGGCAACTGGTGCACCCACAGAAATGTAACCCATACCTCGGTTTCAGGAGCCGAAAAATGAAAAGAACGTTTAGGGAGGAAAAAAAGGAAATAAAATAATAGGCAGAGGGTAATTTATTACTCTATGAGTCTGTTCTGTAAATAGTTTAAGACCCTGGAGCCAGATGGTTCTGCAAATCCTCCAACCGGGAGTCACGTTAAGAAGCACGAGTGGGCACAAAAACTGTTTTTCAAGACACAATTTCAATTTTGGCTTGAGCGAACTGGATACGAGCGAGTTTCCTTAACATTCCTAACTAGAAAGTTGTCCTCTCAGGTCCCCTTGATCCGAATACGCATACCGCCCCCAAGCGGCGAGCCGTGGGAGCGCGGAGAAGCGATCTGCGCGAGGACCCGGACGGCAGTCACCGCAGAAAGTGCACCCACGACGGGCCGCGAGAACGCGAGCCGGCGCGACACCGCGCTCACCTCCTCTACTGGGTCAGGCGGAGGGCAGGCGAGGGCAGGGGTGCGGCTTCGCTGAGCCGGGCGCGTGGTCCCCCACCCCACCGGCATGGATGGATGAGGGGCCATCGTCCAGCCATCCAAAGAGGCAGATTAGACTGAAAGCCCCTAATGGTCTTAGGTGGGTGACTGTCTCTGCTCGGGATGCTCACACTGAACACCTCGTGCCTTCGTGGCGCAAGAGCCAAAGTGCTGAGCCCGCGTGCGCCAAGGCCGCGTGGGCGGGCGCCTCTTTTTCTGAGAAGTTCCAGGGCTCTTCGAACCCGACCCCCGCCTCCCCCTTCACTTTCTAGCTGGAAAGTTGTGCGCCGAGCGGCGGGGGGCGGAGAGAGGAACCCAGACTGGCCCCCCTCCCGCTTCCTGCCCGGCCGCCTCCCATTGGCCAGCGGAATGCCCAGGAATGTCAGCGCGGCTTTAAAAGCGCGTGGCTGCGCCGCTCCGCCAGCCAGTGCAGCCGAGCCGGCCCGCGCCGCCCGATCCCTGCGAGCTCTCCCCGCAAACCCTCCGACTCCGGCCGCCTTCCCGGCGCACCGCGCTCTCCAGGACTCGGCGCCCGTCGCTGCTTCCTCGCCGCCACTCCGGGCCTCTGCGCCCGTGTACACGCAGGTAAGGGGTCCGCGGGCGGCCGCAGAGGACCGACGCTGCCCTGGCCACCCGCCTCGGGCAGCAAGGCTCCAGCCCCTCAGGCACCTCGGACCGCATCTTGTCCGTCCCAGCTGTTGCAGGGGGCGGGGGGGGGGGTGTTCTCGTGGAAGAGCTCCAGAGCCCTCTCCCGCAGCCTTGGGGTTCACAAACCCCTTCTCGGGACACCCTAAGATTTTTTCCTAAACACTAAGTCCCCCCTAAATCTTTGTCAGTCCTCTAGAGTCCGCTTCTCCGTGCCCTCCTGGTCCTGCAGTTTACCCTCAACTTCCCAAAGAGAGCCCCGATTGTTAGTTTTTAACTTCCACTTTAACACCAGTCTCCTACCTCCAGCTCTCACTTTCTTCCCGATGCCCTGATGTAAAGTGAATTCCGTTTTCCTTCATTCCAGCAGATGTGGGGCAGAGGGGGGATCCCCAGGGACGCCCCGGGCCCAGCCCCCCGTTGTTGCCACTCTCCCTGCTTTGCCACCTCTTACCTTGGGCTCCTTTCCCTGCTGCAGACTCCCTGCTGGGCTCAGACAGCTCCGCCATGGGACTGGCCTGGGGACTCAGGGTCCTGTTCCTGTTGCATGTGTGTGGCTGCAACCGCCTTTCAGGTGAGTCTGTATAGTACCTTTGAGGGGGGAGGGGAATGAGGAGCTGCTGGGTGCCCCAGGTGTGCCTCCCTCCCACCGCTCCTCTCCCAGCTGTTTTTCCCTGAGCCGTGACTGGACCAGGTTGCAGGTTCCTTCTGACCTTGGTGTTTATCAGCTTTCTGTAGTTGTCACCGTCTCTCTGGCCCCGCCCCTGAGAGCTGAGTCTCCCCACCCCCGGCCCCTGTCTAGGAAGCTCACACTGTCCTGCTCCTGTCTCACAGAGTCTGGGGGAGACAACAGCGTGTTCGACATCTTTGAACTCACGGGAGCTGCCCGCAAGGGCTCTGGGCGCCGACTGGTGAAGGGTCCTGACCCTTCCAGCCCAGCCTTCCGCATCGAGGATGCCAACCTGATCCCCCCTGTGCCTGAAGACAAGTTCCAAGACCTAGTGGATGCTGTGCGGGCAGAGAAAGGTTTCCTCCTCCTGGCCTCCCTGAGACAGATGAAGAAGACCCGAGGCACACTGCTGGCAGTGGAGCGGAAAGACCACTCTGGCCAGGTCTTCAGCGTGGTCTCCAATGGCAAAGCGGGCACCCTGGACCTGAGCCTGACCGTGCAAGGGAAGCAGCACGTGGTGTCAGTGGAAGAAGCGCTCCTGGCCACTGGCCAGTGGAAGACCATCACCCTGTTTGTGCAGGAGGACAGGGCCCAGCTGTACATCGACTGTGAGAAGATGGAGAATGCTGAGCTGGACGTCCCCATCCAAAGCATCTTCACCCGGGACATGGCCAGTGTCGCCAGGCTCCGAGTCGCAAAAGGAGGAGTCAATGACAACTTCCAGGTGAGGCCTCTTCTCTGTGGGGTGGACTGCTAGCCAGCTGATCTGTCAGGAGGGCTGTAGCAAGAGAGGCAGGTGTTCCAGTAGGGGAAATACTGCCTGTGGACTAGAACGGGGGTCGTTAAGCTTCAGGGAGCATCAGAATCATCTGGAAGCCTTGTTAAAACAGCCAGCCCGCTTCAGATTCAGGTCTGGGCTGGAGCCTGATAGTTTGCAACTCAACAAGGTCCTGATGAGGCTGGTGCTGGGGGCAGGTATTCTGGGGGCCTCTGTCTGAAACCCACAAGAGGAAACAGACGGTTTTCCTGTGACTGTCTGTTCAAGCCTTAGGTCCTCCTTTACTGCCCTCGAGGAAATAACATTTCACGTGCATCCAGCCAACTGTAACATTGCTTGAAATATTAAAATCGGACACTGTGTTCAAGCAGAATAAATACCGCTTTGCTATCTGATCCCCGGGGCGGTGCGGTGGGTCTCAGATACAGGCTGAAGCCCTGGCAGTGCTCTGCTGCAGCCTCTTCCTTGCTTAAACTTCCAGGTCTTTGCAACTGAGGCTTTGAAACTCCCACGTTTAACTCTTTGACACTGAAGAGTGTCACTATATCCTCCAGCGTAATATCAGATTCCACTTCCTGTGTACCCAAGTAGGCTGATAACTGAATTCTTTGCAAAATACTGAAGACTTGGCAGAAGACACAATTAAGATTTTGAAGTTGTCAGTTTATGTTGGTGTGTTATTTTGACATGGTGACCTTAAAAGGGACCTCTTTCAGACTTTTAGAATATCTATTGTGTGCTTTTCCTAGCATAAGCAGCCTCTCCTCCCACACACCCCCTGCCCACACTCTGCAAGTAACCCTGCGTTCTCTGCCCACAGGGGGTGCTGCAGAATGTGAGGTTTGTCTTTGGAACCACCCCGGAAGACATCCTCAGGAACAGAGGCTGCTCCAGCTGTGAGTGCCCTTCTGTTTTTAGGGTGGATGGGGGAATTGGGGAGATTCTACCCAAAACAAGCTGAGAAACACAAGCAGTGTTGGTTCTGTATAAATTACCCTGGGTAACATAGGTAAGAGGCATATAAAATTGACCTTAAAGGCCATTCCACACACACACGTCCCCTGCACCTGCACCCCTCACCCCAAATGAAATGTCTTTTACAACTAGGAACACTGGGGGCCAGCTGGCGAGAGCATCTTCTATTACTTTTCTCATTGTGTGTTTCTTGGCTTCTTGGCAGCTACCAACACCCTCCTCACCCTCGACAACAACGTGGTGAACGGCTCCAGCCCCGCCATCCGCACAAACTACATCGGCCATAAGACAAAGGACCTGCAGGCCATCTGCGGCATCTCCTGTGACGAGCTGTCCAGCATGGTCCTGGAGCTCAGGGGCCTGCGCACCATCGTGACCACGCTTCAGGACAGCATCCACAAAGTGGTCAGTGGCCTCCACTCCCAGCCCTTTCGCAGGAGCCCCTGGAGCTTTAGCCTTTCGTGTGATCCCGACGGACCGAAAACGAGGGCAGACACTGATGAGTTTTCTCCCCCGTTTAGACTGAAGAGAACAAAGTGCTGGCCAACGAGCTGAGGCGGCCCCCGCTGTGCTACCACAACGGAGTCCAGTACCGGAACAGCGAGGAGTGGACTGTCGATAGCTGCACTGAGTGCCGCTGTCAGGTAAGGGTCTTTACCAGCTGAAATGCAAATTGATGGCAGGCGTTTGACGCCGCAGTCTCTGGGGAAATGGCGGTTGGCCACACGAGCTCTTTTTATGTTCTATACCGAAGTGTGTATGTGTGTATATGTGTTTTTAAGATGTAGTTATGACATCTACAAAATCTATTTAAACTCTCACAAAGTTTTCCAAAGTCTTAATTATACCCCAGGCTAAGTATCAAAAAGAACGAAACTAAGACATCTGAATAACTTACCTGCTTCATTTCAAAGACTCCGTGTTGAATGTCAGGTACATACCACCCGGCTGGAACTTGCCCCCAGCCCTGATCTGTGCGCAGCTGTGACAAGGAGGTTCTGTTCTGATGTCTCAGCCCGACATTGTCAGGATGTGGCTGTCTAGTAGCTCAGGTGGCACGTCCTGCAGGCTGAGTGTCACTCTAGCTCTCCCCAGGGCCAGCGGCAGCTGAGCTTGGGAGTTTATCCAGTTCGTTGAGCAAAGTCAGGCTTAAATAGAAACCATGGATCACTGGATTTTAGGAGCCATCTTTACTAAATTCCCGTTCCAGGTCTGTACAGGAGGAAAAACTATGCTCATTGAGCTTCTTTTCCCCATAGACATAATTTTTAAATTTAAAAGTACCAGCAGAGTTTTGAGTTCGTTAATCTGCATCTGAAATTGATTTGACCCATGACATTTGGTGATTCCCTTTGGATTAATTCTTCCTGCAGTAACTTCTGCCGTTAACTCAGTAGCGGCCCCCACAGGACAGAGCGACAAGTGACCAGCACTAGGAGTGTGTCTGCAATACTGGGGGTGCAGAGGGGTGAGGCCTGGAGAGCATTTATAGTTGTGACCATTCATCTTATAACTGAAATGTTAAATAGTGTGTCAGCTTCTGTTTGCAATACGTTTAGCGACCCATTTCCTCCTCCTCCTCTTGCCCTGCAGAACTCAGTTACCATCTGCAAAAAGGTGTCCTGCCCCATCATGCCCTGCTCCAACGCCACAGTCCCCGATGGAGAGTGCTGCCCCCGGTGCTGGCGTAAGTCCCTCGAACCGCGCAGCCCCGCAGCGCCCGGGTCACTGCCGCGCACACGCTGGAGAGCGTGGCTCGGCCCTGGAGCCCCGCTGCCACTCCCATGTGTTTCCGTTCAGTTTTTTGCTGCAGCATCTGGTGAACTGGTGGCATGTTTGCTGTATAAAACCAAAAACCCCATTATGACTAAATCTTAAGCACCCCTCCGGGTGATGGCACAGGCAGTAATAATCTTGGTGCAGCTCATTGATTCTGGTTGCATGCCTTGAGGAAGAGAGAGAGAATTTGCTGCAGCAATAACTTTAAGTTGACTGCTTCTAGAATTTGACTTTACGGCTTAGAGTTAAGAAAAATCTGCTCACCAGGAAAATTGATGGGCTATAGTGTGAGCATTGGACTTAATTGGACCTAAAGCTTCTACCCAGTTTATCTGCAGGAATAAGAGACTAAAGGAACGACAGTCTGAGTTTAGGGCACCGATGGAAGTAAGGCACCGTGCTGCCCCGTACGTCCTGTCCCTGGCGTGTGTTGCCCGCGTAGGAATGACTCACTGTGCTGGGACAGTATGGAGTGATAGCGGGTACAAGTCTAAAATGACACAGCACAAGGAAAACAGGAAATGACACAGGAAAGCAGCACTCGCCCCGCACACACCTGCACCCCCCGCGCACGGCTCAGAGTGGCCATCCCAGCCGGGGGTCACGTTCCGGATAGCGGCACTGGGGCAGGCATTTGTGCATTAGTTCTGCTCGGTATGCGCTTCAGGTGTGGGTTAGGGAGAACACGGCCAGCTGGGGACTAGCGGAGTTTTGAGGCTGAAGCAGGGATTGCCAGGAAAACTTCCAAGTGACAGCAAGGGGACATGAGTTCTCCATCTTGTGTCTGCCACAGCTGGGTGTGAGCGTAGTCATGGCGCCTGGGCAGGTGGCAAGCAAATACACACTCCTGTAACACACATGCAGGGAAGGCCCCACGTGCTAGGTGAGCAGGGTGACACACTGATGAACGCCATGGCTGAGCTGGAGCCCAGAGCCAATGGCAGCCGAGCGGCCTAGAAGCTCACCTGCCAAACGCATGGCCTCTGGCTTCCCTAAAAATCAGAAGTGACTCCTATATGCTGCCTAAAACTCTGGTGTTCTTGGAAGCCTGGGCCTGGAAATGCCTACCAAGAGATCTTAAGTCAGGAAAGGGAACCTCATTTGAAATGCTGAGAAGGAGAAAGGAAGCAGCGGTGAATAGAGCACACGCTGGGAAAGGGCTGAGCTGTGCCGACCCGGGCACAGCATCCGGTTACCCTGCCCAGTGCCCGTCCTGACCTGGGATAAACCCGTTGGCTGTTGGCCTAAGAAATCTCTTGCTTTTCACCCTTTGGCAAGGGAAGAAAGCCCTGAGCAGAGCAGTCTAAAGAACAGTCGTACGACCACACATTAAACGAACCCGTTTCCTCTGCAGCCAGCGACTCCGCGGACGATGGCTGGTCCCCCTGGTCTGAGTGGACCTCCTGCTCCGCAACGTGCGGCAACGGGATCCAGCAGCGGGGGCGCTCCTGCGACAGCCTCAACCACCGCTGCGAGGGCTCCTCCGTCCAGACGCGCACCTGCCACATTCAGGAGTGTGATAAGAGATGTAAGCATCTGGGCCCCTCAGGGATGTGGAGAACTGACCTGTGCTTGCCGTCACCAAGAGCGGCCCCAGAGCGCAGGTTCTAGACTCTCGGGATCCGAAGCCTGGTTCTACCGTCTGCCTGTGCACCCTGGAGCACCGTTCGCCCTCTCTGAGACGCCGCATCTGCGCTCCGGGGCCAAGGATAGTTCCTGCTAGTTGTTTTGAGTTTAGTTAGATAATGCATTTAAAGCAGCTAGCACAGAGGCTGGCTCACAGTAAGCACCCAATAACCATCAGCGTTGTGCTTTAGTCAAACAGGATGGCGGCTGGAGCCACTGGTCGCCGTGGTCGTCTTGTTCTGTGACATGCGGCGATGGTGTGGTCACGAGGATCCGGCTCTGCAACTCCCCCAGCCCCCAGATGAATGGGAAGCCATGTGACGGCGAAGCTCGGGAGACCAGGGCCTGCCAGAAAGACGCCTGCCCGGGTGAGTGAGCACGCGGCCGGCCGAGGGCTGAGCCCCAATAGCAGCTCTGCCCCGCTGCTCGCCTGGCATCTGACCTGTCTGCTCAGGGGATCGTGGCGGGGAAAGGTTACTTTCTAGAGAAACAAACAAGCAAAGTCCTACATACTCAGCAGCTTCTTTTAATGAAAAACAGAAAGAAAGCCATTTCAAACGCTCCCTCTTCCCAAACATTCTCCACGTGTCAGGGCAGCAGTGTTTTCTTGAACAAACTTAGGAGAGTCGTCTGTGGCAGGTCAGGTGTTTGAAATGGACCTTCACTTTTCCATGTGGTTTGCTTTCTTCTAGTCAATGGAGGCTGGGGTCCCTGGTCACCGTGGGACGTCTGTTCTGTCACCTGTGGAGGAGGGGTACAGAAACGTAGCCGGCTCTGCAACAACCCCGCCCCCCAGTTTGGAGGCAAGGACTGCGTTGGTGAAGCGGCGGAAAACCAGGTCTGCAACAAGCAGGACTGTCCAGTCGGTGAGCAACACGGCCCGGGACAAAACCAGCCTCGGGTTCCCTAACTCAGTGCCACGGTCAGCATTCAGGGGCCTTCTGGCTTTGGGTGGTGCTGAGCGGTTCGATTGCTCTGAAATGCCAGCTGGACCGCACAGTCTCCAGTTAGCAGTCACACAGTCCCTGCAGCATCTCACGCTGCATCATGTCCTCACGGACAGGCATGGCAGGTAACGGCAGCCCGGACCAACCATTTCCCCATCTCTCCTGCCTCAGATGGGTGCCTGTCCAACCCCTGCTTTGCCGGCTCCAAGTGTATGAGCTACCCCGACGGCAGCTGGAAGTGTGGAGCTTGTCCCGCTGGCTACAGCGGGAAT
The DNA here is from genome assembly GCA_004026765.1 of Micronycteris hirsuta. Taxonomy (NCBI): domain Eukaryota; kingdom Metazoa; phylum Chordata; class Mammalia; order Chiroptera; family Phyllostomidae; genus Micronycteris; species Micronycteris hirsuta. The sequence continues at coordinate 50,595 of PVJI01009994.1, forward strand.
GGCATCCACTGTGAAGATGTGGACGAGGTGAGAGGCCGATGGCCGGCGGTTCCTGCCTCTGGGAAAGCAGTTAACCTGCACCACTCATTTCCGGTGGCAGTGTTTCTGTATGGTGAGCAAACTGCTTTTCCCTCCGTAGTGCAAGCTAGTGCCCGACGCCTGCTTCAGCCACAACGGAGAGCACAGGTGTGAGAACACGGACCCCGGCTACAACTGCCTGCCCTGCCCGCCGCGCTTCACAGGCCCGCAGCCCTTCGGCCGGGGCGTGGAGCACGCCACAGCCAACCGACAGGTGCGGGGCCAGCCTGGTGGGCCGCCCGGAGGAGGGGTGTCTCCGACCGAAACAGTGGGACAGGGAGGAATGTCATTTCATCCTCTCCACAAAACGACAGGAGGGGTGAACACCCAGTCCAGCTTTTAGAATCATGACTAGAAAGTCACTGTAAATCCAGTAGTGCAAGAGCAGCCCATCACATTTGAAAATGCTGCTCTAGAATGAGTTGCGAGCCAATGGAGCTGTAAATCCAGGGCAGGAAAGACACACACAAAGTGATGTTAACCTGTAAGCTGGACACTGCAGGGGAGCGTGGGGAGGACAGAAGTAGCCCACACTCTTCCCCATGGAAACTCCGTCTGTCCCAACATGATAGGGATCTGGGTTCTTTTTGCTTCTGTGGTACCTAGAGACGCGTGAAGGCTGCATTAACATCAGGGTGTTGTCCCCTCAGGTGTGCAAACCCCGCAACCCGTGCACAGATGGGACTCACGACTGCAACAAGAACGCCAAGTGCAACTACCTGGGCCATTACAGCGACCCCATGTACCGCTGCGAGTGCAAGCCAGGCTACGCCGGCAACGGCATCATCTGCGAGGAGGACACCGACATGGACGGCTGGCCCAACGAGGACCTGGTGTGTGTGGCCAATGCCACCTACCACTGCAAAAAGGTAAAACCCGCTCCCTTGAGAGCCCCCAGAGAGAAGGCACATCAAAAGAGCAGGCTGGGAAATCTTAAATGCTTCAAGCTTGAAAAGGAAACCGAAACGTTCAGTCACGCAGAGGCACAGCAGCACTAATTCTTGGTAGTAGTGAAGCACTCGGTGCTAGGAACGTGGCCGCGCCAGGCCCTTTTGGCACTTGCCTTCCATAGTCTGTTATTTTGTGCCCCCAGAAATGTTCATTTCTCTGCTAAACACCAGAAGACAATATGGCTTGTGTTTCCAGCACATAGAAGGCTTAGAGCATCTATACAAATTTTATATATAACCCTACATATCTAAGAAAATGTTTAATTTTTTTGTCTTCCCGTAAAAAATACGTCATTACGGAGCAGCGGTCAGCTCTTTCTGCACGAGCAGAGCAGGACGTGCAGACTGCAGCTGTCGCGTGTTTTCTCTCCCCAGGACAACTGCCCCAACCTGCCCAACTCCGGGCAGGAAGACTATGACAAGGATGGGATCGGTGATGCCTGTGACGATGACGATGACAACGATAAAATTCCAGACGAAAGGGTAAAAACACATGTTTCCCGTTCCTCTTTCTTTTTTTTTTTATAAAGAGATTTTTTTAAGATTTTATTTATTTATTTATTTTTAGAGAGAGGGGAAGGGAGGGAGAAAGAGAGGGAGAGAAACACAATGTATGGTTGCCTCTCACATGGCCCTCACTGGGGACCTGGCCCGCAACCCAGGCATGTGCCCTGAGTGGGAATCAAACCGGGACCCTCTGGTTCCCAGCCCGCGCTCAATCCACTGCGCTACACCAGCCAGGGCCCGTTCCTCTTTCACCTTTGCTATTCACTGACAGCCTGAAACACTGTACAGTTCAGAGTTACAGGGAAAAATATACAAACTGATACACAGAATAATCAGAAATTATTCACTGTGTTTCAGGAGGTTGAAGACGTTGCCGAGAGAATTTTTAAAGGGTTTTGTTTTTCATCACAACCGTCCCTCCCCTCATTTGAGCAAGAGATTCCACATATACACAAGTGACCGTGCTCCCCAGACTCATTATCTAAATCACAGTAAAATTTACTTTGGGCATAGTGAGAACTGAGATGAGCTTATACTTACATCTCACTGACTTACAACCAACAGGATATTCCGCATACAAACATGACACTTTGCTCCCCAGATTCATTCATTACATCCTGGCCTTTAACTTGCACAGTAATCCGTTTACACCGAGTGCCCGATTAGTGCAGCCACTGGGTGGGAAACCCCTGCCGCAGCACTTGGCAGCTTTCCATGTATTCTGCATGTGGTCTGAGCCCGGAGCTGAAATGTTCCGTTTCTTCCCTGCACAGGACAACTGTCCGTTCCATTACAACCCAGCGCAGTATGACTACGACAGAGATGACGTGGGGGACCGCTGTGACAACTGCCCCTACAACCACAACCCCGATCAGGCTGACACGGACAACAACGGGGAGGGGGACGCCTGTGCCGCGGACATCGACGGGGACGGTAAGGCACTCCCTGACCCCAGCAGGCCCGGAGGTGACGGCGACCGCACTCAGCTTTCAAGTGATTTTTTCCAGCCCTGGCTGTTAAGTGTGCAGTTTGGTTGAAACAACAGGCTGGAGATTTCAGCTCGCATTTTGACCCCTGTTCTCTGCAGGTATTCTCAATGAACGAGACAACTGCCAGTACGTCTATAACGTGGACCAGAGGGACACCGACATGGATGGGGTCGGCGATCAGTGCGACAACTGCCCTCTGGAACATAATCCAGATCAGGTCAGTGGGCTCCTTCCACAGCCTTTTGGTAGAGTATTGGAACACCCCTTCCCAGGCCTCTAAGTATAGAGGAAAGGCAGTCCGTCACCATGGCCCTCCGTGGTCTCACAGCCAATTACTGTATTTCTTTGTGAACAGTTTGCCTGATGCGCTCTCCTGGCAGAGCCCCAGAGATCTCAGCGTGACAGTGTTGTTAAATTCAGCTTGTCTTGTGCTGGCAGGTCTGCATGACTGGTTCAGCATGAAGGACCATTACGATAACTTATACAAAGTAGAAATAGGTAACTGACAACTCTAGTAATGTTAATCATATTTAAGACTAAGAGATCAAAGAAAATATTCTTAAGCAAAATAACCATTTTCATGGCTAATGATGTAATCTGGCTGGGAGAAAATCATCAAACTAAAAATATTCCCCCTAAACTGGAGAAATCCCTGTCATTTGTCAAAAGTGTCTGGCATTGCAAAGAAACATCACTGTCCACCTGCTGCAAGTGGACACTGGCCAGGACAGCTTCCACGTCTGACAGTGCCATTTCTTCTGCAATTGCCCATCATCATTTTCTAGGAACAAAAGTTAAGGAATATGTCTTTCTAAAACGCGTTGTTCTGAAAATTTAGAAACCAGCTTTTAAAAAATAGGAATATTTTTATAAGGTTCAAGATATGAGGAAGCCGTCTTTTCCTCCTGGTATTTGCTCTCAGGAGGTGCTGTAAACAAAAGGCAAGTGGCCCCGGGTGTCAAGGGAACGTGGGAGTGATCTGAGCTGGCCCTGCCAGCCCAAGGGCACCAAGGGCCATATTTTGAGATTGGGTCTTACCATAAATTAAACTTTTTCACCATCATTTAGCCTCCCTGGGTGATTTTTTTTGTTGCTCAGACTGTGATCAAACCTGTAACAAAATGCAAGCATTATGTAAAAACCTTACTAGCAAAGAGCATAAATACTGGCAAGAAGAATCTCACCTTGTTGTAAATAATTTTTAAGCATCCCATGCACACTGGATGATGTGAAAGGACTCTGAGAAATACAGCTTTGAAAACCCTCAGAGTTCTGACTTTACCTGAGCCTACAGATGGCAATCTTTATGGACCAGCTGAATAAAACCAAACACCTAAAAATGAAAGAACTCACTGATCCCCACCATCTGAATTTCCCAGCATGCACAAAAAGGCAGTGCCATGTTGCCGTGACGTGATGGCCTAGAATAGAAGTTGACATGTCAACAAGTTTACAGTGGAAACCCTTCAATTGGAAAATAACAAAATGTACCCAAAGAATTTAATTTCACATTATGCTAGAAGCAGTTAACATTGCACGTCATCCTTTGTGATTAAGTAATGCTTTCTATTTCATTTAGAATGTTATATTTTTTAAAAACTAAAGTATCCCTTCTCAAATTTCCATATGAAAACAAGGATCGAGAAAAAAACATGGAACTTGTTAATATTACTGTCCCTTGGCAGTAGCATATAGACGTAAAACTCCACTGGCCGTCTCAGACGTTGGACAGAGACTCCTCCCGGAGTTAGAATGAACATTAGCGATTTACACCTCAGCTCACCTCCGTGTCTCTTGCAGCTGGACTCCGACTCAGACCGCATCGGAGACACCTGCGACAACAACCAGGATATCGACGAGGACGGCCACCAGAACAACCTGGACAACTGTCCCTACGTGCCCAATGCCAACCAGGCCGACCATGACAAAGACGGCAAGGGCGATGCCTGTGACCATGACGATGACAACGACGGCATTCCCGACGACAGGGACAACTGCAGACTCGTGCCCAACCCTGACCAGAAGGACTCCGATGGTGAGTCGGGAGAGCCCCTTTTCAGGAGAGTGGCTGAGTCCGTGGCTGTGCAGACTGAGGCACAATAACAGAGCTGAATGCATTCGGGAGGGCGAAGAGCCCAGATGCCGACCTAGACAAGATTGTGAATTTCTGACACCAACAAAGTAGTGTTTCAGGATTTCACTGAACTCTCGCCTTCTTCCCTTAGGTGACGGTCGAGGTGATGCTTGCAAAGATGATTTTGACCATGACAGTGTGCCGGACATTGATGACATCTGTCCTGAAAATGTTGACATCAGTGAGACTGACTTCCGCCGATTCCAGATGATTCCTCTGGACCCCAAAGGGACATCCCAAAATGACCCTAACTGGGTGGTCCGCCATCAGGGTAAAGAACTTGTCCAGACCGTCAACTGTGATCCTGGACTTGCTGTAGGTGAGTAGTGAGTTCTCTGAACAGAAGGCTAACTCCTATGTGAGAAAGGAGCAAATAAAAAACCTGGCCGTTGTGTGCATCCCTGTGGGGACTAAGGGTGTCTGGGAATGTAATGGAGAACCTTCCAAAAGCAGCAGCTTTTAATTTGGGTCTGGCCTCATCTTCAAGGTTATGATGAGTTTAATGCCGTGGACTTCAGTGGCACCTTCTTCATCAACACCGAAAGGGATGACGACTACGCCGGGTTTGTGTTTGGCTACCAGTCCAGCAGCCGTTTCTATGTTGTGATGTGGAAGCAGATCACCCAGTCCTACTGGGACACCAACCCTACAAGGGCTCAGGGATACTCAGGCCTTTCTGTGAAAGTCGTGAACTCCACCACGGGGCCCGGCGAGCACCTGCGGAACGCGCTGTGGCACACAGGAAACACCCCTGGCCAGGTAGGAACAACACCTGCAGAGGGAGCGAGGGGACTGGCCCTCCAGGAGCACTAGGGACACTGTGATTTGGCCAAGACGCAGAGGGAGTCTTAGGTGCCATGTTCTCAGCAGCACCAGCGGCAGCACTGAGCTCTGCTTTGCAAAACCATAATTGCGTCTAGGAGGGGAGCACCGTAACTAGAGTTACCCTTCACATCCAAAGGCAGTTTCAGCCTCTTCAAACAAAAAGGCTCCCTCACTTCTTTCTACTTTATATGTACTTTCAAGGGCACATGTCAAATGAAAGAAGGAGGCATTAGAAAAAATCCTGCATTTCAGCCCTCCAACCTAGGCCAACTTGCTACCTTTCAAGCCCTGTTTCCTAGAGAATGAAACATAAATGTAATCATCATGGAGCTGTGTTTCAACCTTTTCCTTTTCCTTCAGGTGCGCACCCTGTGGCACGACCCTCGTCACATAGGCTGGAAAGATTTCACCGCCTACAGATGGCGTCTCAGCCACAGGCCAAAGACTGGCTTCATTCGGTAAGACGCAGCGACGGAATTTCACTTCCGGTCACAACAGTGGGTGAGAAGGAAGAGACCAAAACAGGGACTGACGAGATTCTCTTTTTTCCTGCAGAGTGGTGATGTATGAAGGGAAGAAAATCATGGCAGACTCAGGACCCATCTATGACAAAACCTATGCTGGCGGCAGGCTAGGGTTGTTTGTCTTCTCTCAAGAAATGGTGTTCTTCTCCGACCTGAAATACGAATGCAGAGGTAGGAGCAACATTACAGTGAATGTGTCCCAAGACTGTCAGTTATGGGAGAGTCTGAATTAAAGACTGTGTTACAAAGTTGTATTTTGCTGTTGAAGACACAATGATAAAAATGAAATAAGGCCTATCAACTGTGGCTTATGGAATCCCGAGTCTTGTTAATATTAATCTGCTTAGCAATCTGTGTTCTTCGTACACAGTGCAAAGTAAACTGCAGACAAGCTCCTGTCCAGTTTAGACCACATTAATACTACTTAAAATTTGACATGTTTCTACTCTTTATTCCTTGTAGTTTAATTTATGCCCCAGCAGCACAAGTTGCTTTTCAAACCTTTCCCTGTTGTATGTGGAAGGAAAAGGAGTATTGCCTTCACACAGAATGTTAGTGTTCACGGCTAACCTTAGCTGTTTGTTCTCTATTCCGGTCCACTCAGTGGTTACTTAGTCTCATGGAGTCTAGCGTTCGGCCTACCAAAAAAAATAAATGCGCTATAAATGTTTACTGGGACAAGGCCTAATGCCAACAAAATCAATTAGAGTAAGAAAAATGGTTAATTTTACTCAAAACACTTAAAAACTCAGACTCAAAGATTATATCACAGTAACATAAAACACCCTAAACTTGACTCTCTGAAAGCCTGGGAGGGCGCGGCCAGGGCTGGGCGAGCCCGAGCTGTGTTGGCGTCCCAGCAAGAGCACTGGGCACAGTGACGCTTAATTTTCCACACGGACGTCTGCAGTTAAGCTTTTGTCATTATAAAGGTGGAGCTATACCTCGGTTGTTAATTCATTAACTGATACTAAGATGACAGTCCCTTTATGAATTAGTTTTTATTTATCTGTTTGTGTGTGTGTTTATTTAACAGATTCCTAATCTTCAAACTGTTGATCAAAAGACTGATCATAACCAACGCTGGTATTGCACCTTCTGGAACTTCGGGCTTAAGAAAACCCCCAGGGCCATGCCTCCCTGCCTGCCCTTTTTCTCTGCTTGCATCCGTGTGGACTCCTAAAACACGTGACTTGACTCAAGAAAATGCAATCTTCCGAATCAGACTCAGCATTCAGCCTCTGAATGAGAAGAGAATCTTCCAAGAATATAAACGGTTACTTTGGTTTGCTTTTGGGAAAAGCAAAAGCATCCACCTGCTTCAGCTGGAAGGCACCAGCCCCTCAGCCTTCGTGAGAGCAGGGCGCCACTGCGAGGCCACCTCTGCTTTCAGGCACGTGAGAGAAGGGAGGACTCACCAGAACTGGCAAACGAAACCACTCCCGTCCTACTCCCTCGGGAATAGGGGGAGTGGGGGCCAGGGCCCTGGGGGGGGGGGGGTGCAAACCCAAGAGATGATTGTATGAGAAGAACATGGAGGGACTGTTACACGTCGGTACTAAACCATTTTCAGGGGGTTGAAAGACTGTTGCTGGATTTCATGATGCTGACTGGTGTTAGCTGACAGGCACTTAAATAGAGGCAGGGGAGGGAGGCAAGGACTGACTTCTGGACTTCCTCTTGGATCCCCACCCCTTACACGTCACATATAGTGACCAGAATAGGGAGGCAGGATTAAACCAGAGGGCAGGGCAGTGCTGGCTGCCACTGCCTGGTTACATTGAAATTGTTGGTTTCATTCCAGATGTAGCTTGCGCAGATGTAGCGGGAAAATAAGAAAACCTACCATCTCAGTGAGCACCACGCTGCCTCCCATGGGAGGGGCAGCTATGCTTGTATTTTCATGGTTAGAAAGGCACAAAATTATCTACTTAACTAAAACATTCCTTTTCTCTCGTTTGTCCTGAATATCGTGGAATTTTCTAATTCTCTTTTGGACTGTAGTTTTTTTTTTTTTTATTACACTTTGCAATGTAAAATATTTATTTTTTACTTACTCTGGAGAACCTGTCTGAAAGACTTCATGGAACAGGAAGAAGCGTAAGGACTATCCACATCATCTTTGAGTCTTCATGACTGTAAGATTGTAAATACAGATTATTTATTAATTCTGTTCTACCTGGAACCTAGGTTTCATACGGAAAGTGAGAGCAGGTAGTTGAGATTTGTCAGCAAATCTCACAAGAAGGGCACAAGGAAAATCAGCACATCAAGCTGCTCTTCACTTAGTGCTTAAGTGACTTGGGATTTTTTTTCTTTGTCTTTTCCAGTGGAATGAGCTGGTTGTCCATTTGCAAGTGTTTTTAGGCGGCAAAGAAAGCCACGATGCCTTTGATACTGTTTTACCCCGTCCCTTGTGCCTATTTCCAGGGAGAAGAAAAGCTTCTATGCTTATTTGTCTTTCATTTTTCCAAAAGAAAAAAATGACAAAGGTGAAACTTATATACAAATATTACCTCATTTGTTGTGTGACTGAGAAAAGAATTTTTGGCTCAAGCAGAAAGAGTTTAAGTGTCTAACAAACTTAAAGCTACTGTAGTACCTAAACAAGTCAATGTTGTACATAGTATAAGAATTCTTTGCAGAAAAGTATTCCCAATAAGGAAATAGCATTGAAATGTTAGATACATTTTCTGAAAGTTTTTTTTTTCTATCTTGTATACCATTGCTTTATTTTTATAAATTATTTTCTCATTGCCATTGGAATAGATATCTCAGATTGTGTAGATATGCTATTTAAATAATTTATCAAGAAATACTGCCTGTAGAGTTAGTATTTCTATTTTTATAAAATGTTTGCACACTGAATTGAAGAATTGTTGGTTTTTGTTTTGTTTTTGATTTGAGTGCTTGCCCGTTGCCCAGTTTTTACTATTTGCCAATACCTTTTCTAGGAATGTGCTCTTTTTGTACATTTTATCCATTTTACATTCGAAAGCAGTGTAAGTTGTATATTACTGTTTATGTACAAGGAACAACAATAAATCATATGAAAATTTATATTTATACTTACTGTATACATGTTTATTTGTTCTCTACTGGCTGTATGTTATGGGCTGTGGATAAATTCCATTCTTAAAACCAGTATGGCATATATAAAAAAAATTCCAGTTAATTGTTAACATTCATAGTTTCCACACAATTTTAAAAGACTTGGTTGCTTAGAATACACACTTGCTGGATTTGTGGAATAAAAGAACGAAACAAATTAGCCTGCCATATTAAAAATACAGAAAAAAGAAACAGACCCAAAAGTATATAATTTCATATTTTATTAATGTCATTTACTAAATCCTTTTCAAAATCTGTTAAAAAAAATGAAAACAAAGGGGAAAAAAACAGGATTGAAGCATATAAATTCTCAAACCTACATTTAAAAAAAGTTTTTATTCATTTACAGTTGTCCCCCTTTTCCTCCATTACTCTCCTCTGCCCTGCCCACCCTGTTGTCTTTGTCCATGTGTCCTTTATACATGTTCCTTGACCCTTCCCTTCTTTCCCCCATTACTTCCCTCCTCCCTTCCCCTCCCCTCTGGTCACTCAGTTTGTTCTTTATGTCCATGCCTCAGGTTCTATTTTTCTCACTTGTTTGTTTTGTTCATTAGGTTCCACTTATAGAAGAGATCATATGGTATTTGTCTTTCACCACATGGCTTATTTCACTTAGCATAATGCTCTCCAGTTCCATCCATGCTGTCGTAGAGGGCAGGAGCTCCTTCTTTCTCTCTGCTGCATAGTATTCCATTGTGTAAATGTACCATAGTTTTTTGATCCATTTATTTACTGATGGGCACCTAGGTTTCTTCCAGCACCTGGCTATTGTAAATTGTGCTGCTATGAACATTGGGGTGCATAGGTTCTTTTGAATGGGTATTTCAGGATTCTTAGGGTATAAACCCAGCCCCAGAATTGCTGGCTCAAAGGCAGCTCCATCTTTAATTTTTTGAGGAAATTCCATACTGCTTTCCACAGTGGCTGAACCAGTCTGCATTCCCACCAACAATGCACTAGGGTTCCCTTTTCTCCACAACCTCACCAGCACTTGTTGTTTGTGGATTTGTTATGATGGCCATTCTGACCAGTCACACCTACATTTCTGACCCACAAATGATGGCACTGGATGAACAACATAACTGTATGTTGTGGAGAAGCTTTAAAATTAAGTGTTACGAGGGAGGAATTGTCCTTGAAAAGTTGAGCCAAACTCTACAAAATACCACATTTTAGAGAATTAATATAATTTTCACCAAAACAGATGACTAAAGACAGACAATTCCTAAAAAATACATATAAATAGAAAATATCAAATTATTTTATGAAGAGGACAAAGCATTAACATAAGCAGACATTAAGTTTTAGGTGGGCTAACCATGAATGTTAACTGACCGATTAACTTCAAGTTTTAATAAAAACAAGTCGAATAAGAAATGTTAGGAGTAGACTTCCTAAGATGGCGGCGTAGGTGAATGCGCCGTGCCGCCTTGCACAACCAAACAAGGAAAAAAATCAGAAAGTTACCCAACCAAAAACAGCCAGATCTGACAGAAAATCGAATTGAGAGGAAGTCCGACAACCAAGGAATTAAAGAAGATACACTCATCCAGTCTGGTGAGCGGGAGGAGCAGGGCAGAGGGAGAGCGCTCGGCGACCCCGCGGCGAGCAGGTGAGCAGATGGCAGGACCGCGGTTGGAGGGGCGGTCCCCGCGGGGCTGCAGCACACCGAGACGGGGACCGACTGAAGCTCGGTCTGCGCCCGGCTCATCTGGACCCAGCGGGGCCGAGACTGGTGGACCGGGCAGGTCCGCATTCTCGGGCAGACGGACCTGGAGAGAAAGCAGGGCGCAACCCATCAGCGCAGAGTGAGAGCACCTGTGGGGGTGGAGTCGGTGGCGGGAGGAACTCACGGCCTCACAGGAGAGTTCACTGGGGAGACCCGCGGGGGATTGGAGCTGTGTAGCCCATCCACCGACCCCGGAGCGACCCCCGGAGCCAGCGCAGAGGGGCTCAAATTGCTTGCAGGAGGCGGTGTGGGCGCGGAGAGCGGAGCAGGCGCCATTGTGTTCTCAGGTCCCGCCCCCACAGGCTACGTCACAGCACAACTACCGTGAGTTTCCCTGCCCAGGTGAACCCCAAGGCTCCGCCCCCCTTACAGTAACAGGCTCACCGAGGGAAAAAAAATGGCCCAAAGAAAGGAACAGATCAAAGCCCCAGAACTAGCCGACCAAGAGATAGCCAACCTATCAGATGCACAGTTTAAAACCCTTGTAATAAGGATGCTAACAGAATTCGATGAAAATTTATCGAAATTGCTTGAACAAATGAGGAGAGATCTGCAGGGAACCAATAGGGATAAGGAAACTGGGACTCAAATCAACAGAGTGGACCAGCAGAAAGAAAAAAACATCCAACCAGAAAAGAATGAAGAACAAGAATTCAAAAAATGGAGGAGGGGCTCAGAAACCTCCAGGACATCTGTAAACGTCCCAACATACGGATCATAGGGCTGCCAGAAGGAGAAGAAGAAATCCAAGGAATTGAAAACTTATTTGAACACATAATGATGGAGAATTTCCCGAAGCTGGTGAAGAAAATAGACTCTCGGGAAGTCCAGGAAGCTCAGAGTCCCAAAGAGGCTGGACCCAAAGAGGAACACACCAAGACACATCATAATTATATTACCCAAGATCAAAAATAAGGAAAGGTTCCTAGGAGCAGCAAGAGAAAAGGAGACAGTTACCTACAAAGGAATCCCCATAAGACTGTCAGCTGATTTCTCAAAGGACACCTTGCAGGCAAGAAGGGGCTGGACAGAGGTGTTCCAAGTCATGAAAGGCAAGGACCTACATCCAAGAATACTCTATCCAGCAAAGATTTCATTTAGAATGGAAGGGCAGAGAAAGTGCTTCTCAGATAAGGTCAAGTTCAAGAAGTTCATCACCATCCAGCCTTTATTGTATGAAATGTTAAAGGGAGTTATATGAGGTATGGAGGAATATCAACAGGGGAGTGGTAGGGGGAGAGGGTGGGAATGG
>PVJI01009995.1:0-62596 GCA_004026765.1 Micronycteris hirsuta
GTTACTGAGTTCATTGTTTAAACTCTCAGGTTGTGAGCGGCGGCGCAGTGCGTCCACCTATGCCGCCATCTTGGCAGAAGTCTCCCTTGTTCTGTTCTTAGCAGGAAAACTTACCATAAAGTATGATGTTAGTTGTAGGTTTTTATAGATTTTTTTTTTGTATCAAGGAAGTTCCCATTTATTCTAGTTTGTTGAGAATGTTTTTTATCATGGTTGAATGCTTATGGTGTATATTTCTTTTTATACACTGTTGGGTTTGATTTGATAATGTTTTACTGAGGATTTTTGCATCTATTTTATGAGAAGTATTTGTCTATAGTTTCCTTATAATGTCTTTTGTGATTTTGGCATTAGGATAGTGCTATTCTTATAGAAAGAGTTAAAAAGTATTTCCTCTGCTTTTATTTTCTGGAAGAAATTGCAGTAAATTGTTATGTCTTCTGTTAATGTTCAGTAGAGTTTACCAGTGTACTCATCTGGGCCTAGAGCTTTCAGTTTTGAAAGGTTATTAATTATTGATTCAATTTCTTTAATAGATACAAGCCTATTCAGATTGTCTGTTTAATCTTGTGTAACTTTTGGCTGATTGTGTCTTTCAACAAATTGGTCCCTTTTTCTTCTCCCTGCTAGAAGTGCGAGGGGATTTTCTCTGATCTTCACCATGAAAACTTGGTAGAGCTATGGGAGGTAAAACTCACCAAAGTGTTGAGGCCTCCCTGTGACTGTGTCCCCTGGTGACTGAACTCTCGGAGTTGACCACGTGGAGGCCAAGCTATTCATCAAGTACAGCTCAAGGCTTTCCTGCCCTGGCACTAGCTTCCAAGGAGGTTTTTGCTCATAGGTTTCTGTTCTGGTAAATTGTGATTCTCTGTACCAACCTGTCTCTCCCATTTGGAGGGGCAACGCTTTTCCTGTGACCTTTCTTCTCCAAAAGATCTAAGAAGAGTTATTGGATTTTCAGTTTGTTTAATTTTTGACTTGTTGTTAGGATGGAGTGGTGACTTGCAGGCTCCTTATGAGCTGGACTGGGCACTAGAAGGAACCTAGGACTTTTGACCTGAAGTTGGTACTCTCTGCTATACTAAAACTGTCTCAGATGGGGTGAATTTTGTAGCGAGAATAACACCGATTGCCACATTTTATGTTACCATTCACCTTATGAGGGCCAATAGCCTTCCTTCATACTTTAGAATTACTACTCATTAATGATCTTGACATCAGTCCTTTCATGGTTTTTTTCCTAATTTAAGTAAAACTGGGAGCTATGCTAATTTCATTCAACTTATAATAGGATGATGGATGCAGTTTTAAGCAAAGAGTTTTAGTTTGAAGCAAAAAAATGTATATACAGGATCCGACACAAACAACTCTCTTTTTTATTACAAAATCATAAGCATGTAATTCTGGAACATAACAATATCACACTCAAGCACACCATTTGACATTTTAGGTGACACGTTCAAATTGCTGTCCATCTCGTTCAAGACATTCACATATCCTACCAACCACACTCAAGCAGATGTTACTTCTGCTGGACCCTGTCCAGTCTACTTACGATGGCAAAGGGACTATGTCTTATTTTTCACCACATGTCACCTTACATCTTGGTGAATAGTACAGATTTAGTATAGTTTTTAAGGGGCTGATGTTTCTCCTGATCATAAAAGTACACTTCTGTTTTCCCAACACATCTGTTTATAAAGTGCTAGGCACACACTATTATTTTACAAATGCATGTTGTGTCAAAAGCATGTCTCTTTTAGAGGAGCCCAGGGAGAATAATAAGGAAAAAGCCAGTGTGGGTAATATGGGAATTTTTGTTAGGACAGAGATTCCAAATGGACAAGTAAATACAAAGGAAGAAAGCAGGATAATGTAAAGAATAGGTATTTGTTTTCTAAGTATTGATGTATTTTGGAAAAGTTTATGATGCCAGATCAACCAAATAGTGTCTATTTGTGTTCAAACAACCCAATGAAATGGCCCAGGGTAATGCAAAATAATTGAGTATAAAATAAAGACACTCAGAGGCCCAGGAGACATAATTCTGCAGGTCCACCCCCAAATCAGTTTCCAGTAATTTAAGAAGGAAACAATAACGCAGGCCGTTCTTCTCAAATGCTTCCTGAATGCACATTGGGTGTGTGACTTCATGATGAGGCCCTGGGGAGTGGGCCTACAGGTTAAGCAAGGACACAGACTCTCAGTGGGCCTCAAAATTTAATCTGAAAGGACACATTTAAGCAGTTATGCATGGTAATGGGGATTCAGAATGGATTCAACCAAAATCCAGATTGAAAATGTCAATACCTGTTTTGGTTTGTTTTTTTGTCACAAGTCCTTTTGACCTGGTGTAAAGGCAGAGGGAAGATGCCTCCCAGGAGACCAGAAAAAGCAGAGGGACTCAGGTTCTAAGCTGGGTGTAAAGATTTCTCCTTGGATTCAGTCCACTCCCAAAATGATATTTCATGCCACTGGCCCCACTGACATGTGGGCTTGTCAGCATGTAATTCTCAGCACAGGGCACAATCCTCAGCCCTCCTCCAACTCCTGGTTTACTTTAAGACGCAGCTTATTTATTTTTCCAGTTGAGCTTTCAGGCCTTTCAGGGCAGGTAGAGTCTCTTAAACCTGCTCAATTATACCCCCCTTTTTCCAAGCACACTTAGGAACACGCTCCAACTCACATAGTTTAGTAGGTTATTTTCTTTAGGAAAAAAAAATTTTTTTTTTGTTTAAGCATTTCAAGTTGTGGCCTGTGGCATTTATCTGTGAGACAATGTTTGATACAATTAACAGTTCTGAAACTACCATTTAAAAATAAGTTTCATTTCAAGCTCTCCTCCTTCCTTCACCCACTCCCCACCTCCCCCTTTTTAAAGCTTAAAAGCATTTCTGAAGAAATATTAACTTTACAACATCTGGGCTAATTCAATATTCTTGATTTGCCTTTTAAATTTTTATTTCGATGCCCAGGAACAAAAAAGTTTTCCAGCCATGCCTTCGAGTACTGACTTCACTATATATTGTTGCAGGCAGGCTGTATGCACATAAAGCGAGTAGAGGGTGAGGTGCAGAGCATATTCATTCTATGCGTAAATTCCCCACACCAAAAACCCAAACCTGCATCCCAGAATGCACTTGGATACACAGAAGCTTCAAAGGGAAATCTTTCCCTGGAGGGAATTGGTAAAATTGGAGTTGGGTGAACCTCAAAGGAGTCTCGATTCGCAAACATTGCTTATGTTTGGATTTGGAATTGAATTTGGCTCCAGTGGTTGGCATCTCTACCCTGTACTGTGCACTACCCCAGCCACAGAGAAGGGGGAGGAAGAGGAAAAGAGGAAGACTGAATTGCAGAGTAGAATTTCCAAAAACATACAATAGTGCAATGTTGATGCAATTAAGAAAATTAGAAAATGGAGTTTAAATTGAAAAAGTCCGTCTTTATCTTTTGCTCCCTTTGTGATATCCTTTCAGCTCCATATCCTCTGTCTTCTTTGATCTCATTTGCCTTCCACTTTTCCTTCCCTTTCTTTTTCTGGTAAGATTGCTATTCAAGCCCTTCCTCCCTTTCTTCCAGAGTTTGCCTCAAGGGCTTGAGTTATGAGTCTCAGGGCTTAAAAAGGCCTGGCAGGTTACAAAACAGTATGTTCAGTATGAGCTAAATTTTGAAAAGGAAAACTATGCATTTATTTATGCACAAGTATGTGTGTGCACAGACAAGAGATTAAAAGGGACTTACAATGTTCCAAAGGTGTTTTTTTTTTCTAGACTGTGTGTGGTTCACACCACCATTATCTTCCTTCTCCTCCTCCTCCCCCCCTTTCTTTCTCCTTTTCCCCTCTTCATGTTTTCATATTCTTTATAATGCAATGCATTTCTCACTTTTCTGCAAAGAATACTTATGCTATAATGAATGTGATATATAAGAGGGCTGGTAATTTGACATGGTCTTAATACTGATTTTTAGGAATCTTATATTCTTACTTATAAGAATATTCTTTTTTTTTCAAGATTTTATTTATTTATTTATTTATTTTTTTAGAGAGTGGTAGGGAAAGAGAAAGAGAGGGAGGGAAACATCAATATGTGGTTGCCTCTTGCATGCCCCTTACTGGAGACCTGGCCCATAGACCAGGCATGTACCCCAAACTGGGAATTGAACTGGTGACCCTTCAATTTGCAGGCTGGCACTCAACCACTGAGCCACACCAGCCAGGGCAGAATATTTTACTTATATTCTTTGAAAAATTTTATTATTTAGTGTTAATATAGTTCTTATCTTTTGCTTATTACATTTTAGTTATAAAAGGATGCTTCTCTTCTTCATTTAAAAATATTTTGATTTTTATTGTTTGAATGTATGTGATTAAATAGATATGCTGTATGTAAATAAAGGTTTAACAAATTGTATTTGGAAGACTTTAGAGAAATATGCTCTTCTTGTGAAACAATTAAAAACAATTCCTTTGGAAAGGAAATAATGTCACAAAATTTTCTTCTTGAAAGTTTCACAGATTATCCTGGCTGGTGTAGCTCTGTGGATTGAGCGCGGGCTGTGAACCAAAGGGTTGCTGGTTCAGTTCCCAGTCAGGGCACATGCCTGGGTTGTGGGCCAGGTCCCCCACAGGGGGCACGAGAAAGGCAACCGCACATTGATATTTCTCTCCTTCTCTTTCTCCTTCCCTTTCCCTCTCTCTAAAAATAAGTAAATAAAATCTTAATAAAAGAGAGAAAATTTCACAGATCAGGTTTTCATTATAAAATAGGCAATGATATGGCTCAAGGAAATAAAAAATAATCAGAGAGAACAGAACTACATAGAAATTCACATATAATTTAGTCAAAGAAATGAATTATTAGCTATATGTGCACATATAATATGTGTACATATATGCATTTAAATAGAAAGGTATGAAAAAGATAGATGTAAGTATTCAGAAAACACTCAAAGCAATCTCTGTTAAAATATTGCTAAATAAGAGCCATTGAAAAAACTGGGCATTATCACAAAACTGAATGTGTCAACTGGTGAAGATCTTGGCTGTCTTTAGCTACTCTACTAAAAATAGAATGGACCATTTTTGAAGGGAGATAGAAGCATAACATTCCTCTAAGTAATGGTAATACTTATGTTTTAGATCTTCAGTAAATCACCGTTCTTGGAGGCCTTCGCTGGAAGGTTTCCTTTCAGAAGAAAATACTCCTTTATCTGGGAATACTTTTGTAATTGCAAAGATTTTACTATGTTGGAGTCTAAGAGACATAGGCTTTCACCCAATTATTATGACATATGTATACCTTTATAGGTCCTGCAGAGACCATTTTTTGATTAATTTTCTCAACTTATCAAAGAAACTCCCATTCACCTCTTACTATGGGCCAGGCATTATTCTAGAGGCCAGAATGAAAGTCACTGAATCTTCTATTGAGGTGGATTAGAGTTTATAGATGGGGAAGCATTTTGGTCATTTCATTTGATCTTGAGAGTAGGGATCACACAAGAATGTCTGTGAGGGCTGCTCTCCTAGGATGGACGAACCAGCACCGGAAAAGTGGCTACTTCACCTGGCGTCTGAGTTCTCAGAAAACAGCTCAGGTCTGGAGAAGAGCCACAGGTAGTGGGGTCAGCACAATGCTGCTCTCGTCTGATTTTGCTGCATGAAGAGGAGACTGAGGTCATGAAGGAACACTGACTCAAACTGTCTCAGTTTTCTTGAATGCATAATCTTCCATGAAACTCTCTTTTCTTGGAGTTTTATTCCATAAAGCAAAGCTTCTTTAATTCTAATCAAGAGTATGAGAGGAAGAACAGTCTTGATTGTTAAGAGTGTGCATTATGGATTATGTCTAACAAGATGGGAGTTTGATTATCTAAAAAGTCGGGAATAAATGACCCATTTATTATAACTAGCCAAAGGGATTTCAAGGAGAAATGCTGTAAATTCTGCATTATGGAGGCTTAATTATCATGTATTCCAGTACCATGGATGAGAGCATGAACTCTCTGATAGGACAGCCTGGACTCAATCTCAGCTCAGCCTTTTCCTAGACTGGAAACTTTGGCCTAATTACTTATCTTCCCCATGCCTCGGTTTACTTATTTATATAAAATGAAGGAAATAGTAGTACTTACTTCATACAGTTGCTTAGTTATTTAATATATACATACTCTTAAAACAGGGTCTAGCCATAGCTAATTAGTTCTATCATATAATTAGCTATTATTACTATTACAATAA
Source organism: Micronycteris hirsuta (assembly GCA_004026765.1). Taxonomy (NCBI): domain Eukaryota; kingdom Metazoa; phylum Chordata; class Mammalia; order Chiroptera; family Phyllostomidae; genus Micronycteris; species Micronycteris hirsuta. Next base: position 6,245 of record PVJI01009995.1, read on the forward strand.
AGCATCATGATACATGAAGACAGGTATTAGAATGGTGGCATTGTGTAATGGCTAAGAGTGTAAGTTTCAGAGCCAGACTGCGGGCTTAAATTCCCACTCATCTCTTACTTATTTATTTATTATCCTCCCCTGAGGACATGCTCATTGATTTTAGAGAGAGGGGAGGGGAGAGACAGTGGGGGGACAGAAACTTTGATGCGAGAGAGAAACATTGATCAGTTACCTCATGACTGGGGACTGAACCTGCAATCTAGGCATGTGCCCTGACTGGGAATTGAACCAACCATCTTTTGGTTTATGGGATGATGCTCCAACCAACTGAGCCACAATACCTAGGCCTCATCTCTTATAGGCTGAGCAACCTTGGCCAAATTATGTAACCATTTTGTTCATTAACATGTTGAAGTGTGCGAATGATAGTACCTATCTCACAGGTTTATTGTGAAGACTTAAAGGCAATTGTAAAGAATTAATGTATATAACATACCTAGAACCAATGTGTGGCATGAAAGCATTTGGTAAATATTGATGTTATTATTACTGGCTATTTGACTTGTTTGCAGCACTCACTTTTTTGAGCCTGCTTTTTTCTAAGGGCAATGGTAACTCTTAGGTAGCTCAAGCATCCTCCTGAATTACTTTGTATCTTAGAGGATCGGTTATTAAGTATTGTCTCTCAAAAAAGAAATAAAAAAATAAAGTGAATAAAAATGAAATATGGAGATTGAGTATTGTCTCTCATCTTCAAATCCACCCTATAATACCCCAGCAGTTTGTGGAATAGGGGTTGGGGAACCTGCAAATCTCATTCTGCTTTGCCAGCTGGTCTGTGACGGATTCTGTCCACAGGGGGCGCTGGTGGGGAGGGACTCACTCCATCCTGCTGCTGTATGTCACCCAGCCTGGCTTCACCCCAGCAATGGCTGTTCCTCCTGTGGTAGCCCCTGAATATGGGTTGTAGTTTTCCAACACTCTCAGTTCCAGCTTCATTATGTCTACTTTAGACATATGGGCACCAGGCTGCCAGCCCAGAGACATCAGCGCTGGCCAGAGCGACCCTTCCAGAGGAGTCCAAGTGGCATCTCCATGCGGTTTCTGCATTTTAATGCTTCCAAACTCTTCCTTTGTTCCCTCAGCCTGAGGCGTGAGGGCTGCTTCTTGACTTTGCTGCCTCTGTGACACCTTCGAGTTCTCGTCTTACTCTTTGTTATCTAGTTAAATGTATGCCTGTTTAACAATCTTTTATGTTAAATTATCTCCGTTCAAACAACTGGTGTGGTTTCTGTCTCCTGATTGGATCCTGATGGATAATTTAGGCAATCGTAGGCTTTATTCAGGAAGCAGAACACCTGGAGATTATAGTAGTTGAAGCAAAACCTTATGAAAGACTGACATTCCATCCTCACTGAGAGAAGTCATTTTCTCTTCATCAGCTGCTGTTGTCTTAGGTTACTACCAGTACTTGATAATAGGCCAAAGATTTAATTTACATTCATGGGAGAGAAATGGAAAGTTGAGAAACTTACCTCTACTAATTTTTTTCTCAAGTACATATAGTTGTTAGAATTTCATTTCAGCAGCGAATCACTTTGACACAGCTCAGAGGAAATCAACGTATCTCAGTAGCAAAGTTAAGACTGTTTATCCCTCCTCTATGTGCTTCTGCTTGGAGGGATTATAATTCCCTCAACACACATGCACATACACACGATGGGAAGGTAAGCTGCAACCCAAGTGCAGTTGTTAAAACTTCTGCCTTCCACTCATGAAGTTTAAATTTAAAGGGGCCTGCTGTGTTCCGGGACGTCTTTGAAAAACAAGAGGGCTACTTGGAGAGAGGCAACAGTGTTCTGCGACTAATGTGGAACTGAATTCAAACCTTGTTTTCTGGCTCAGTCTTTTTAATTGTGGCTAATTGCGACTTCCTGTTTTTTTCCGGGGCAGGGACAAGGCTAATGAAAAGGCCCCAAAAGGATACTTGGACATCAAATGACTCTTTCAAAAGAGCATTTTGATGATTTAAGTATAAATAAATTAGAAACATACTACAGTATTTGATGTCTTTTAAAGTCCCCATGAGGTTAAAAAATGGAGAGCCAGCAAAGAACTAGAGAAAATGAGCAACTTAGTGCCATGATCTATCTGAAGTAGCCTTGGACCATTTGATGGTTCCCCAAATACAGGTTGACTTGCATGTACTTAACTGATCATCAAATAATGTAAGTAACAATTGCAGTTGGAGTCTATTTCCGCAAATGAGGATGTATGTCATTTTATACACCGTCTTGTGCTAATTAATACATTTTAAGTTATGTTTCCTACCTAAAGGAAATATCTGAGGAAAAGTGAAAGTATGTTTCTGTAACATGGCTGTGGAAGGGGAAGAAGTGGGGATGTAAAAGAAGTGATTATATTTGCTGGGTCCTAAAAGATTTTGGATAGTGGGAGCATTTGTTTCATTCAAGCTGTTTCTAAAGTAAAACAAAGCAAATTGTGAAGAACATTTCCTATTATGTTTGTTAACTTTGACGTCAGTACTTCTCATTCTGTTAACACTTCTTCACTGATTTCATAGAAATCAATAAAAGCAAGTTTCTCATTCTTTTCTTCTCCAGAAATCCTGTTAATAAAAACCCTCAGCACTAAACCGAAGGTGGAAAATTAAGGAGGTGCCTTTTTCACAATACCTGAAGTAGGCTTATGACATTGGATGATGCTCTTACCCTTTCTGGCCCTTTGTGTCCATCTGTAAGGTGACAGCCTGAGAGTCACTGAACTTGGAGACCCCAACCGCTGGCATCTTGGGAGTCCAATGCTTTACACTAAAGATCTAACATCCTTTATTTCTCCCTAATTTCCTTTCCTTCTCCTACATGGACTTTCATGGACTTTATTACTATAATCATAGGCTTGTTTACCAGATTAAAGGTATTAATAGTTTTGCCTTATATTTGCTATTTTTGAATAATTTTTTACAGTTGCTTTGTTTTATAAACATATTTCCAATCTTTGAACTGAGCTCTATGTTTGCCACATTCCAGTAGTTAGCATGGGTTGTTTTATACCATAGTTTCTTTATTCTTGGGTTCTTAGCTTTTTTTTTGGCTGATATAGATCTTCAAAAATTAGTTTCTAAAATATGTCTATTTTGAGAATTTACGGATCCGAGAATATTTTTCTCTTGCGTTCACAAATGAAAGACAGGGGGACTTGGTGTGAATTCTCAGTCTCTGCATTTTTGCCCTCTCAGCACACCGTAGACATTGCTCTGTTTTCTGTAATCCTTTTCTTTCATCTCATTCTTTCCTTTTTCCATCTCATTCTGCTCTCTCCTTACGGCTTCTCCCTCCTGCCCTACCAACCCCTACTCCGTTTCTTTTTTCTTTTATCCTACAAAATATACCAGATAGCTCCATAAAAATTTTCTTCTGGTTCCTGTCATAAGTCATTTCAGGAAATAACCTATTCTCTTAACTACTCTAAGAATATAAGGTTAATGTTCTCTCTGGGTCTTTCAGAAGTTGTCAGCAGCGCTCGGCTGACTTTTCCCTAGAATTCCCCTCAAAAGGAAGGCTCTCCGTGCATCCAGCCTTTCACTAGAGTCAGTCCGCCAGGTCGGGCTCACCTCCTGGTCATTGGATGCGTGGAACTGATGGGAGCCGTGACAGCCCGGAGCCCAGCATGCAGGGCTCTCTGGCCCCTTCTCTTCCTGATTCTGCCAACGGTTCCCGCTGTTTCAGTTGGGTGCTTCAACTCCCAAGTGCACCGTGCCACCCATGCCACATTCAGACCTTCTCCCATGCCCTGACATGTGATGATCACTTAGACTTCTAGTCCTCAAATAGGTTCAAACCAGCATTTTGTTTCCTTCAAAAAGCAACACCCATGCTTCAGAGTAGGACTGCTAAATTTTTTGGTTGTTCCTTTCAGGCTTAAGTTTTAGTGTTGATGGAGGTTTTCCTCTTTTTTCCTGACTTCATGTGCATTTTAATGACAGCAGCTCTGGCTGGGCTGTTAGCCAGATGCCATTTTAAAGCAGAAATAAAATCATTTGGCCTTACATATTGCTAAGCAGCATTCCTAAAACTTCGTACTGATTTCCAGCTCTTTCAGCCAGAAATTGTTTTTTCCCAAGGTGTCTGTGGGATCTGTATTATTGATGTCTCAAAGAAATGAGTCTTTTAGCCAAGTATTTTTATTATCTGCGTGTGCTCGTAGTCAGTCATGTTTGATATTTGAATCTTTAAAGCATCTGACTAGCAAACATGTTACTTTGTTTTGTCTTTTTTAAATAGAGCATCACTGTGGTTTATGTATCAAAAACCCAGTTGTTTGTTATCAAGAGTTCCAGCCTTGGGTTCTCCATTTACCTGCTGTGTGATCAGGACAAGTCGCTGAAGTTCTCTGGGCCTCATCTGCGAGGGGCAGACTGACATATCTACATGCACAGTTGCGAGGGGCACAGGAATCAAGGGCTGGGTCGGTTCTAGGCATCTTGGCAGAGTGGTTGAGTTAGCGGGTTCTCTAGTTAGAAAGGTATCCATCACCTCAGCTACTTATTTGCTACTGGGCTATAGGCCAGATTCTAACCTTTCTAAGAGTTGGTCGCCTTATCTCTACAAATAGTGAATAAACATATACATAATAGTGATAAAATGGTTTAAAAAATATATCCATACCCCTCAAAGTTGCTGTGAGAATGGCGAAAGTAATTAAGCGAAGAGGGCATTAGACCAAAGTGGCTTTAAGGCCGTGGTGGCCTACGTAAGCAAATCAAAATCTAAACCTGTAAATTCCCAAGCTTACAAAATCAAAAAGCTAACAACAATCAGTCACAAACTAGGTCTTAAACGATAGCCAATCAAATGATTTCCTTTCTTTGCCTCTGCATTTTTCTCTATAGTATTAGCCTTTCCCCTGCTCCGGTAGGAGGAACACTCCTATCCACTTCTAGTTTGGCACTGCCCAATTCAAATTGCTTTTTGAATTTTGCTCAGATAAACTCTTAGGAACTGTAACATGCCTCAGTTTATTTTTCAACAAGATTAAGTTAAGAAATGAATGTATAACCCTCTATACAGTAAACGGCACCCAATAAGCAGTGAATGTTAGTCATAGTTATAGTCATTAAATTCTATGGCAAGACCATACATGTCACCCACATCACATATATCTGCAGGGGGAGAAATCCAAGTAAAATGAGGCATAGCAATTTCATATATCTATTTCTTTTCTCTCCTAGACTATGGCTTCAAAGCTATTCTAAAATACTGATTTAGCTTTTTCTCTTTTCTTCCTCTTTTTTCCTGTTGTTCTGCTTTGTTTCACAAAAAAGCCAGCTGACGGTTTGCAACTGTTTATTTGCAAAGGCATTTCCTTTGTTTTCTGCATCTCACTCTCACAAACAATAAAACAAAAAATATTTCAAAAAGAAAACCCAAAACTTCCCACCCCTTTGCTTCTACCCAAGATTCCAAATAAGTCTTTAAAAAATTATCCCACAAAAAATATTTATGTTGGATTCTCTCTCTCTCGTTTTATCCTTTTGTCATGTGGTCACAGCAAGATTTTTGCTTATTCACTGATTCTGTCTGAATTTATTTCTCATGTTTTTAATAGTCTGCTATGTTGAGTGGAAATGATATATAGGATTTGGGGAGGATTACAAAGGTACAACATGAAACGTGTCCTAGCAGAGTCCCTGGCACACGGAGGGAGCTCAGCATGATGTGCTGCATTGTTTTGTTTGTCCTGATGAGGAGGGCACAGGTGATCTCTGGCTTTGGGCCTCCCAGCAGTGAGTGGCTTATTGCTTTTTCATAGCTGCACCCGGGGGATCAGCCGAAGCCTTTGTTGTGACTGCTTGGGCATCTCAGCCCAGCTTCTCCCTCTGCTCAGTGTTGCTTCCTTCACTCCTTCATAGGCAATGAGCCTTCTGGAAATCTCCAGTAATCTCCCTGCATGCAAATCTCTGTCTCTGAACTAGCTGCCCGGGAAACTCAACCTATAACAACACCCTTCTACATAAAAGCCCAAGTGGACTTTCTGTTGATTCCAGAATGAAGTCAAATTCCTTAGAAAGACATTCAAATGTCTTTCAAGGCCCTTCCCAGTCTAATCTCAAACTACTTCCCTTGCATCCTGCCTGAGAATTTCCTGTCCCTATGCTTCAGCCACAGGTCACTTCTCTATAATAAATGATGCTCTGTCAAGTCTCTATGCTTTATTCCAAAATTTTCTTCTTCTGTCAATGACTGTTCATCTTTTATCTACTTGATACATTCTTAGTTGAAATACTACTTTTGAAGTTCAATTTCTTTCATTGTTCTCCTAGAGTATCTTGTTTTTGCTTTGGCCATCACACTAATGTCAGGTAACAGACTCAGAGAACCATGACCTTGACCATCAGTGACCCACTCACCCTGCGACACATGCCCAATTTATTATTCACTTATCCATCCTCACTCTCTTGCCCTGGTCCAGGTCAGTCCTGCCAGCTCTAAACATGAAATCGTCCCAGGCTTTTGTTTTCTCTTGGTCTCTGCTTGGTCTTGAGGGTTCCTTTATTTCAGATTTAGTACCTGGTTTTCGTTCGTGCATCACAAATGCTTGACTCCTTTCAAAAGGTCTTGGTTTCTTCCTACCTCCTAAGTACCTATGACTGTTCATTTTCAGCTTTCCCATTCTGTTCTCTGTATTGACTATTGGAATAAACTCCATTACCAAGCTGCTTCTCAAATTGGGAACAGGGAACATTTTCCATGTCTTGATTTCTGTGTGATTTTGGACTCCCTGAAGGGAAGACTCTGCTGTGTCTCTGTATCTGCATTTTTTAGCTCAGGGTCTGCACTGAGGTGCCAGCGTGATGTGTTTATGGGATGGAAGATCATCACATTAGGGAAGCTCTTCATCAGCTGTGCTAGAGTGAGAACCTAACGCAAAGACATTTATGATGCTCTCGTGATTAAATTGTCTGGGATCTGATGCCCTCTCTAAGGGGTGGGCTAGTGCAGCAAAGCTCCATTATTACAATATAAAGGACGTTTAGGGCAACTGTCAGGCAAGGTTTCTGTGAGAAGAACTTTGTGTATTTCAGACACTAGGCTGAGTGCTATGATGATTTAAAAATAAAACCTATAGGGATTGTATATCCAATATACTCACAGTCCTTTGGGGCTGACAGGACATACCTATAAAACATCAGAAAGCAAGATGTTTTGGGAGAAAGTTGTGGCTCACAGAACCTGGGAGCTGGGAGCAAGGAAAGAGGATGGGGAATTGAGAGGAAGTGGGCTCAAAACTGAATTTTAGTTTGTTATCAGCCTCACTACATTGTGTTTCTCCAAGGCAAAAATCATGTCTGATTTCTACCTATAGTCCCTCCTTGCATACCTCCAGCTAATTCCCTAACAGAGACCCTGGTGCTATTACAGTCAGATTATCATAAGTATCAGATATAAGCTCATTGGAAGATTAAAGAATCAGGCTCAGAGGATGGACAGGAAACCTGGAGGACTGGCAATACAGGCATGGGAACAATTTCCCTAGGCCCCACTGCAGGGACCACCTCAGCCTGGACATCTTTGTGCCTCTGGATTAGCAATGTTCTCCCTTCTCTTTTGAAAAATCTCCCAAATGATACTGCATCTTTGCATCACCCCCCTGAAACTCAGTGTTCCAGCGAGGCATATCATATCCTTGGTGATTGGCTACACCAAGATTAGGCCACATGCAGGTAGCATATGTGGATGGCAGATACGAAGAGATGGTGATGCCACAGTGGAATCAAGTTCCTGTCTCATCTGAAGACTCACCCGATGCTGATTCCGTTCCCTACTCCCTGCCCCCATACAAGAAGGGCATAGAGGCGCTGCTTAGCCAAAGATGGCATATGTTCATCCACGGATGACAAGTGATGAGCTTAGGCTTTTGGACAACTTGTGTAAATTTTCTAATTCTTCCAGTTGACAATGGGCTGCACCCTCTGAAAAGGCTTAGAAGTGGGTAATTAGTCTCTCACATCTTCACGAGGGCTCTGACAGTTGGCAGTATTTAACTACTCTTAAAAGAATGATCCATGAAACTTGTCTGGATCTTTTTCAGATATGAAAACTAAATCCAGCTTTCTCCTGTTGGCCTGCACATCTGTGATGTGTATCATACAACCACAGAGATACCTTTGTAGTATGAAAAGGTTCCCCCAAGGGAGAAGCACACACATGGGAAACAAGTGAAATAGCTAACAGTGAGTGAGCAAGACAGTTGAAATTTGGCTTCATGACCAACCTACACCTTTTGAATCATTGGAAGAGTCAGCTTCTAGTGGTAACAGACACGGGCAGCTGGTTATATCAGCCATATAATGTGCCTTTTGTATGGGATTAAACATTTTTTCATGTTAATGCTTATGCCATGTTTTCTTTGGAGTTCAATCTCAGCCTGGAGGATTTTTGTCTTTGAAATGAAACAGAAACCATTTTTAAAGATCAGGAAATGGGTATGTCTCTGGGAATTGATCAGTTTGTGGGATGAGTTACCAACGAGCACATCGCTGACTTCAAATTTTACAAATTATGTTATGAATCTTCTGAAGCAGGGATTGTATTTTTATTAATTTGTCATGCTGGTTCACCTAGTGAGGTGCCCTAAAAAGAACAAAGAGGAGGCTAGAGTGGCCGTACAGGTATGTTTATGATAGGTACACCAACAACACAGTTCAGATTTCAGTTACCAAGATAAACTGTCAGGGATTGCATGAAGTACAGATTCTGCTGATAGGTCTTAAGTAAATAACAGATAAGTGTTATGATCAGTGTGCAATAATGCCACTTCTCCCAAAGTCTACCGATGATTGGGTGCCATGAATCTGTAAGTTAGATAGCAAAGTGTGTGGTTGTGTTGTTTCCTTGTCTCCCAGTGATAAGGAGCTGCCACATGCCACCAGAAAAATTACTCATGAAAATACAGGAAAACATACAAGTACTCGATAGCATTGGAAATGAAGGGTATTCATCTTCAATTTAGATGAGTGGTGTTGACAAATGATCAGGGCTGCTTCATGTCTAGAAATGGAACTCCACCAGCAGACAGGAAGTATACACAAAGTTCCCGTGTACCTCAGACATGGAGACAGTCTCAGGTTGGAAAATCTCACCACCGCCAACCCTGGGCTTGGAGGGTGTTGCCTTTGGGGCAGCCCGAGAAGCATCCCATTCCCTACCTTCCTGGCCACTGAGAGAATCATTCAGCTGGTCTCCCCTCCTTAATCAGTGTGACAACCGCAACCCTGAAATAAATTGTATTGATCCTCTCAAATTTAGATCATTTAGAACCAAACTTAGTAAACTTTTTATCTTTTTATTTCTTTGTTTATTTGAATCTTTAAACCTCTAAAAGAAAACTGATAGGAATATACATTATGAAGGTAAAAGCATTATTTTATTTTCCCTAATGTTTGTATAAGAAATGTCACATAAAAAGTTGAAACGGTAGTATAATAAACACCTATACACTCTTTATCTAGATTAAATAATTATTGACATGCTGCTCTGTTTGCTTTCTCTCTTTCTTGCTCCATAAAATTTTCTGTATCATTTGAAAGTACACCGTAGACATCACGACACTCAATCTCTAAATACTTCAGCAGACGTTTCCTATTTATGATAAGTACAATCTCCTATGTATTCATAATGCTATTATGAGTGCAATCTCCTATGTACTCGTTATATTATTATGAGTCATAAGATAATTAGCAATAATTTAATAATGTCATCTAATAGTCAGGCCAGAGCTAAATTTTCCCAGTTGTCTCAAAAACATTTTTTGGAGCTTTTAAAAATGTTTTTGAAAACAGGATCCAGTCTAGGACCACACATTGCCTTTGGTGGTTATTTCTCTTAGACCCTGTTCAGTGGAATAATCCCACCCCACCTCCCTCCTTCCCCTGCATTTTATTTCTTCTAATATTTTATCTAATGGTGAGTCCAGGCTAGTTGTCTCACAGAGTGTTTCTCATTCTGAGTTCTCTGATTATTTTCTCTTGGTATCATTTCACTCATTCCTCTATCCCTTTAGTTCTATAAATTGGAAACTATGTTTAAAGGCTTAATTAGATTCAGGTAAAACATATCTGGCAACAATACATGATAAGAGGTGTGTGTTTCATATTTCATCACATTAGGGGCACAGAATATCAGCTTATCTCCTTATTAGTGGTGCTAATTTGGATTGTTAGGTTGGTCACTGCCAGATCGGAGTAACATTGAAGACAAAAATATGGTACAAAGAATTCCCAGGTATCCTTCACTTAGATTCCCCAAATGTTGCTATTTTAAAATAATTTGCTTTAGCATTTCATATTCTCTCTCTCCTCCACCGCCCTTACCCTTTTTCTCAATCGCTTTCTTAAACCATTATTGCTTTATACTCCAGTGCATGTTTCTTAAATCAAGGTCATTTTCTATAGCCACATTATAATGATCACAAATTAGAAGATTAACATGAATACAGTATTACTATCTCATCTAAAAATCATGTAATTTTGCCATTTGTTCTGCTAATATCCATAAGAGCCAAAGACTGTATTTTTCTGGTCTAGAATCTAATCATTTTTCTTAAGATTATATTTATTTATTTTTAGAGAGAGGGGGAAGGAGGGAGAAAGAGAGGGAGAGAAACATCAATGTGTGGTTGTCTCTCATGTAGCCCCCACCAGGGACCTGGCCTGCAACCCAGGCCTATGCCCTGACTGGGAATTGAACCGATGACCCTTTGGTTTGCAGTCCACGCTCAATCCACTGAGCTACACCAGCCAGGGCTCTAATCTATTTTTAAGGCATTTTTAATTTTATTTTTACCCTCTTTTTAAAAATTGTTCAAGTATAGTTGTCTCTATTTCCCACCTCCCACTCTTTATCTTACCCCCCCTTTGGCTTTGTCCATGTGTTTTATAAAAGTTCGTTGATGACCCTTCCCCTCTTTTCTCCCATTATCCCTCTCCCCCCTCCCCTCTGGTTACTGCCAGTTTGTTCTTTATTTCAGTGTCTCTGGTTATATTTTGCTTGCTTGTTTGTTTTGTTGATTAGGTTCCACTTACAGGTGAGATTGTATAGTATTTGTCTTACACTGCCTGGATTATTTCACCTAGCATAATTCTCTTGAGATCCATCCATGCTCTTGTGAAGGGTAGGAGCTCCTTCTTTCTCTCTGCTGCATAGTATTCCATTGTGTAAATGTACCAGTTTTTTGATCCACTCATTTACTGATGGGCATTTAGGTTGCTTCCAGCACTTGGCTATTGTGAATTGTGCTGCTATGAATATTGGGGTGCATAGGTTCTTCTGAGTTGGTGTCTCAGGGTTCTTAGTGTACAGTCCCAGCAGTAGAATTATTGGATCAAAAGGCATCTTGAATGACACACTGCGTTTAGTTGTCATGTCCTTTAGTCTCTTATCTGAAACAGTTCTTCAGTATTTCTTTTTTTAGCGTGATCCTGACGTTTGTGGAGAGTACTAGTCAGTTGTTTTTTGTTTATTTGTTTGTTTGTTTGTTTAGAATGCTTCTCAATATAGGTTTCCCTAGCATTTCTTCGTTATTACATTCAGGTTATGCATTTTTGATGAAAATACCAGAAAAGACAATTTTGTGCCTTTATCAGTGCCTCATGCCAGGAAGTGTATAATATCTTCTTTTCCTACTATTGGAGATGTTATCTTTGATGCCTTGGTTAAGGTGTCAACTTTCTTACATCTAAAAATATTGTGGGCAGAGTAATGTAATGCACTGGATGACTAAAGTTTATGTTAATTTTCTTTCCTGAAAATGGATGTTGATTCAGCTCTTCCATTTAATTCTTTTTAATTAATACACATCTTCTGAGAAAATTCTTAAGACCATACGAATGTCCTATTTCCTTTTAAATTGTCACCTACAAGTTTTAGCATGCATTGATAATTTTTATTATAATTACTACTATGGTGGCTGCTAAGGGCTGATTTTCTAATTTGCCTTTTCTTTTAAAGTTTTATTGTAATGTGAAAATACCCAAAATATTATTTTCATAAGAAGTAAAATTTTATAAGAAGTAATGTCAAAATTTGTGCTCTTTTGACTTATTTTAATATATCTCCCTATACTATAAGTTTAATGAAGGCAGGAATTTTGGTTTTATTCACTGTCGGATCTTCAACAGGTCAGAATATATAGTAGGTATTCAAAAACATTTTTTGAATGTATTTTATAGTTAAGGGCATGGAGGCTGAAGGAGACCAAGTAACTAAAAAATGGTGGAGCCAGGATTCCAACCAAGTTGGTATACTTTCATTCACCTTATTATGATAACAAATGGGTAATGTTTATTTTTCATAAGTTTCCTGGTTTGAAGGAGCCATTACATTGTGTTTTGTTTTAAATGACATCCTGATGCTTATAGACTACAGTAGGAATTAAACTTAATGAGACAGAATCAGTGGTAGAACGGTCTGACCAACTCTTTCCAATTATGTCAAGAAAATATGAAAGCAAGATTGTCATATATAATCCAGTGATGGATTATCCCCATTGTGTTCTATGATGTCTGCAAAAGCTGCTGAGACATAGTAGGAGGCTTTTGCACCTAATGTAGACATTTCAGAGTAGGTGACGCGTTTCCTAAGCACTACATGTGACAATGTAGAAGCAAACTCATGAGCACAACACATTCCTGATTTCTTTGTCAGTATAGTTGATGCATTGCTGTGATCTGAGGTGAAACAAAATCCAACAGAATTGGGGAAAATCTATAGAGCGCTCTGTAGCATTTACCAGTGGTATGCTGTGAGTTGAAATGGTTTCAGCTTAAATGAAGATATGGCCTCAGAGGGCAGTCCTTGTTTATAGTCACTTAAATTTGTATTGGGAAGGGCATAACTCACCAACCTGTCTTCTCTGTGTAACCAAGTTCCGGGGCAGGAGACATAGTAGCTGGCTAAGGAATGAATCTCAAGAGGATATGACAGCCCATCTGCCTTCTTGGACACCCTTTAGCTTCCTACCTCCCATCAGTTTTAATGGGATTAAAAAGTAAATTTGGGACACAAGGAAAGTCTTTAAATTCATATGCAGTAAGCCAAAATAAAATACTTTGGGTAATGATCAAAAATTGGTTACATTTAAACATTTTTTAATGCCTCTAGCCATAGAGCTGTGATTGGCCAAATTATAATTCGTCTTTACTGCTATTAAAAACTAAAAAATCAATTCATGGAAGCATTTATTGTGAATAGAGTAATTTTACAAATCACTAAAACTTCCTTATCACACAATATTTTTTATTTTAAATATTCTTGATGGAAATTTTTTTCCAAACTGCTTTGAATTACATAGTTCAGGGATACAGAGAATAATTTATGCTAGCAATATTAGGACAAACAGTTTATCAGTCTTTTTTTTTTTTAACACTGGCAGATCCAACTTTTGTTATTTCAAACTTCGTTAGTTAAGACACATAGTTTGCAGGGGGCATGCATGGTAGCTCCTCACCCTTCCCCCAACCCTGCCCTATGCATCTCTTCCATCTGGCTGTACCTGAGTTGTATCCTTCTATAATAAACCAGTGGCTTACTGAGTTAAAAAACATTTATGTACTATGTTCTAAGTACGTAGAACAGGTATGTACTATGTTCTAAGTATATACATAGAACAGACATGTACTTTGGAAATGTAGGCTCATGGGCTTCCAAGTCAAACTTGTAGTTAGTTTCCCTTAATAAGCATTTGTTTGTCATGTAAGGCACGTGAGATAGAACTTGGAGCTATTTGAAACTGAGACACAGCATGCATAGGATTTCTATTAGTTAGGACTTTTAAGTTGCAAATGACAGAAAAATCACATGAAACTGGCCCAAGCATAGAGAAAATCTGTTTACTCATACAACTGAGAAGATGGGGAAATATGGCTTTAGATGAAACTGGATATAGGGGGCTCAATGCTATTGGAAGTCAGTTTCTTCCTGTCCTTCCTCTATGCTTTCCTCTCTGTCAATTTTGTTTCTCAGTCTTTCCCTCATAGTGACAAAAGGGCTGCCATGCCAGTGGCTCTCAGCTCATACCTGCAAAAATTCTGAATTTTGAGGAAATGAATTCTTCTTTTCTACAAAAGGTCCTGAGTCTGGTTTTCATGGGCTCACATTTGGTCATATTTCCCTCCTGAAATCAATACTGTAGCCAGAGTGATATAATGGATATGACGCACTGATTGACCAAGGCCCAGGTTATCCCTCCTTTTCTGAAAATAGGTGTTGATTTAGCTCTTTCCAAACCACATGGTATTGGAACAAGAGAGGAGTTGATTCTCTTAAATGAAACCAGGTCAATAAAAGAAAGGTCAACAGATGAGGGATGGCCAGTGGACATGAAATGTCTACATCGGGTTGAACCCAAATCATAACAGAAATGACTCGTTTGATATAGAACTTCACAGTTTATGAAATACTTTCATAGACACTATCTCATTTAAACTTCAAGACAATTGCACAAGAGAAGTAGGAGGAATGTGTAGTCCCATAATACAGACAAAGGTTGGTCTGGGGGGCACGTAAAGGTGCCTTCGTGCCTGTAGCAGCCCCGTTAAGCCATGTTAGCATTGCCTCTGACCGACTCCCCTTGCGTCTGCTTTGGTTCTATTTCGGTAATTGGGCACTTGCAATCTTGGGTCTCCTCACTGAGCCTGCACTTCTGGTTTCAGTTTTTGTAACAACCACAATACCTCACAGAGAAACTGTTACCGGAATATGGTAAGAGGAGGAAATCCTCATTCGTGTGAAGTTTTATTGTTCCTGCACAGATTAAGAGCATCTCCACTAAATTAAGTAACTATGATGAACACCCTGGAGCCACTGAGGGATGAAGCAGAAAGAATCATTAGAAATCACTGAGCCCTTCTACACCCATTCTGCAGGTGAGGAGAGCGAGGACCATGCAGGGGACATAGGTAGCCCAATTCCACAGGTGTAGGTAGAGGAAGGGCTGGGACTATTTGTTAGACTTTCCTGATTTCCAGCCATTGTTCTTCTCTGTATTCCACACTGCTCTTACCAGGTGGGTCTTATGTGGAAAAATTATAAAGATATAGAACTGGATTGTTTTATTGTATTTGTAATTGTATGCCCAATAAAAGTAAAAACAAACAAACAAAGGTTGTGCACTATTTTGGCTCTTGAATTTAGCCCTATCCCACTACTACTCCCTAGGGCACGCCTCAGCAACCCTCGACAGACAAGAATTTGTATTCATTGCTCCCTTACCTTAGGATAGCTTGTCAAATTTAGCAGATAAAAAATGGAATGACCATGTCCATTTGAATTTCAGATAAACAATGCATTTTATTCTTTTTTAGTATAAGTATGCCTTTGCAATATTTGGGACATACTAAAAAATTATTTGTTTTTTATCTGAAATTCAAATGGAACTGTGCATGCTATATTTCCTCTGGTAAGCTACTTTGAGGACCCACCAGGAGAACTTGCCTTTGTTGGGAGAGGGAGGCAGTTAATAAATGTTGACTGACGATTGTGTTCAATCCTGGGCAAAGAAAAGATTGACTGGCTCAGGAAGACTCTCCTTTGGTCTCTCTGAAGCTTAAAGTTTTGAGGAAGAAGATTCCAAATTGCTAGAGGACCAGAAAGGGGGTTAAAGCACGATTTTCTGAAAAGAGGTGTAGGCTATAGTCTGAGTCAAGTTAAACTGACTCAGGCAATGAGCACTCACCCACGGCGGGGTTGGAGGGGTGGGGGCGGCTGGCTGGCTGTGCTCTGCTGTGCCCATTGTATCTTAGGGCACCTGATGTCTACAGAAGGTTGGTAAGTATACCAGTCCATCTGCCTACCTACGAGCTTACCTAATCCTGTTGAAATTCAAACTTATATGGTTGCAGTTTGTTTCATTATTTTAATAGTTTTCTGACTAAGAAAATCTCTTAGAATTAGAGACTCGGGACAAAGAAAGATTAGGCAAAGAAACTGACATCCAAGGAATCAGCATTCTGTGTGCCACATGGCTATGCCAGCTGCTTGAAAGTTAAACCAATTCTTCACTTCCTTCCTTTCCTACTTCTCTTTTCCTCTTCCCCCAGAGGCAACCATTCAAAAATGTCTTTGGTGTGTCCTTTCATTTGCATGCATTCTTGCAAAATGTTCATTGTATTTTTTATGGGCGCTTTAGAAATTTACATAAATACCATTGTTATACACCTCATTCTTTTTTAATTAACTCAGTAACATGTATTTGAAGATCCATTTATGTTGCTATGCATACTTTGGTGAGGCAATTGGTTGGTTATTTCTAATTGCTTGATTTTTTTTTTAATCTACAGTATACTCCTTGAAGGTCAAACCTGCCTTATTAATATTAGAATCTCCAAAGCCAAGTTTAGAGGTTGGCACTTAAAAAATACTTAAGCAATTTGTGTTGAGGATTGAAAATATGATATGAATAGTAACGTTCAGTTAAAATTTTGGTGAATTGAAAGGAATGAAATGCTAATGAAAGAAGCAGCCAAGTATTACAGATGTTAAGGAGTCACTTAGGAAGAATTTCTACATTGTCAGAATCTTTGATTCATTAGTTATCTTTTCTAACTTCAGCTTAATACCAGTGAGCCCTAGCCGTTAAGTATGATTACCTGGGGACTTTTGAGTGCAATGGAAAAGGTTTTAAAATAGTCTTATTTGAAGTGAGATTTTAGGAAAACAAAAGTGATACACCCAGCATGTAAATTCCAATTTAAATCTCAACTGGGGCAGGATTAACCTCTAATGGAAATTGGTTAATAGTGTTGCTCAAGTCCTATCAGTTCTTTTGAAATGCAAACCCCTGCCTTGAATTAAGTTAAATGCAGAAAATTCCTCCTTTGTTTCCCTCAAGCAGAGTACCTGAATGTTTGTGGGAGAAAAAGACCTTGACTCTGGCAGTAACCACACAACAATCATGGACCTTAAATAAAAAAAAAATTTTCAAGATGAAAAATATCAACAATATTAGTAGATTCATGTCTTGTTCTTTTGTTTTTACTTGCTGTTTATTGAAAGAGCCCCAAACACACATTTGGCTGGGGAACCATGTGGAGGTGTCCTCAACGTCAGCACAGCCCTCTGAGCTATGTGTTGTGGAAGAAAAAACATGATGTCATTGAATGGGGCTTGGCAGGACTTCTTCAAGCCTGGGCCACTGTCCCCTGCCTGTGTCTGAGGCACTTAGCTCTGCTTTGGGAACCAGAGGACTGGCTGGGGCTGTTGAGGCAGCTGGTATGAAGGGACACCAGGGCCAGTTCACCCTTGGGTTTCTGTACTTTCAGAGAGAAGCCCTCTTTCAAGAAGAAGGTTATTGTAGGTTCCTTCTCAACTTTACAATATTGTGGAGTCATTGAAATCAAGGACTTTGGAGCCAGGCTGCCCTGGTTTGCAGACCAGTTCTGCCATTTACCAGCTGAAGGGCCTTGGTCAAGTGACAGAAACTCCATGAGCCTCAGCCTCGTCATTTTTTAGTTACCCGAAGGCTAGACTGGTTTCTTTACGGCAGAACTTCTTAGGGCCTTTAATATTACCATTGAATATGGAAACGTCTACTGTCCCCAAGAGGTGGTTAGAGTGACCTGCCCAAAATATTTCACCATGGAGTTCTTTTCTTTTCTTTTCTTTTTTCTTTTCTTTTCTTAGAGCATCTTACAGGGCTAACTTTCTGAGTCACACATTTGGGAAATGCTGCCATATGAGAATGTTCTAGGTACTTACCTAAGCAATGAACAATAATTATTGATTGCTGGATTGACTGAGAAATCATTGTAGCTCAGGCACATTCTGAGAGCTTTACATGGATTGCATTTAGTTTTATACATCAGCCCTATAATGTAGGTACTATTATTATCTGTATTTTGCAGAGAGGAACACTGAGGCACAGAGAGGTTATAATCAGCTAGTTTAAGGTCCTATAGCTTTCCTCCACTGTCTAATCTGCTATTTAACCTAGGTCTTGAGTTTTTAGTTACAATGACTACGTTTTTCACTTCCTCAAATTCTATTTGGTTCATTTATGGACCCACTCACTCTTTTTTATTAGTGTCCTATTCTTTCATTATAGTTTCCATTCCTTCTTTCATCTCTTTAAGAATTTAAACATTTTTTTGTAGCAAACTCAGTTTGCTTCATAATATTTGGTTTTTAGAGTGCAAATCGTTGTATTTGCTGTGTCATATGATCTGTCATGGTGGCTCCTTTCCTTGTGTAGTTTTAAATTTTTGCAGGTGACTTTATCTCCAGGTTACATGTTTGTGTGCTGCTTGCTGTTATTTATCTCTGGAGCAGCAGAGTTGCCAGATTTAGCAAGTAAAAATACAGAATAACCAATTAGATTCAAATTTCAGAAAAATAGCAACTAAATTTTTAGTATAGTATGCCCCAAAATTGAAACTTAAAAATTATTTAACTTAAATTCAAATTTAACTGGGTGCACTGTATTTTATCCGACAATTTTATCCAGAGGAGTTAGAAAAGGAAAGAAATGAAGGGAAGGTTCTATAAGAAATCCAGATTCTATGTCCATATCACACATAGGTATGGCATTAGGATTGTAAGAGAGTGCAGCCAGGGGGCCCCCCAAAGAAGGATTTGTAATGGAATCCAGAACTCAGGTGTCCAGGAAATATTAAAAATATGGGATGTCTTCACCCCCACAAGTCTGAACTGGGGGATGGGACCATTGAGAGTTGTTTTGCGTAGCAACAGTTTTGCAAATGACCTCTAGAACAGTCATTTTAACATATCTGTAACTCGTGGATACATTAAATAGCTGTGGCCATCCTTTGAGCCAGGGGGATGGGAGAGACTTCAACCCGTGATGTAAGAGGCAACTCCCCCTGGTTACAGCACCTGCATAAGATCTTGGAGATGATTGGTTCTACACCACAGGGCCACACCTGCCCAGACTTACTATGGCAGCCCAGAAAAGCTGGAAAAAAATACAGGAATGCTGGCAGGTGTAGCTGATTGTGGGAGGAGTCAGAAATGGGGCTGCGGGTGAAGATTGGCTCTGGGATTTAAAACCAGGCACGGCAGCCATGACAAGAAGAACCACATGGCTTTGGGTCTCCCTTTGTCATGCAGCTTCGGAAGCTGGAAAGCAAGATGTAGCGGCAATGCAGAGCTCTCTCTTAGCAGTTTGGAAGAATGCAGGGAAGATACTGCGGGTAGGAAAGGGGTGAAAGGACTCTTGCCGGTGGGCCATGAGAAGATGCCATGTGGGTTTGGATTAAGAACTGGAGACCCTGGCTGTGACACAGCTGATGGTGCTGGGAACCGAGGGAGGCCTGCCAGCTGAGCATGATTACTGGGAAGAGCCAGGGGCTACACAAGACACAGACTTCCATTTCTCTTCCTGAGTTATGGTACCCCAGACTAGGCAAAGGGGGGAAGGAAGGACTCTATCTGTTTGTGAGTGTTTTAAGGGACTTTGGGATTTTAATGAAGACATTAAGTCATTACTCTTAAGTCCGTGTAACTTCTGAATAAATAATTCCTTTCTTTTTCATTGATCTCTGACATTGAGAGCTATAATTTCCCAATGGCGGGCAAAGCAAACCTAGTACAAGGGGACCCCAGGAAAAGGGGGGGTCAGTAACATTGTGCGACCCCTTCTCCGGTAGCCAATCAGGGAAAATCATGGGAGACTACATATGCAGTAGCTTTAAAGAAATACAACTAATTGTACATGTGCAATAAAAGCCTGCCAAAACTAGTCTGGTAGGACCCACCCTATAAGAATAGAATCCTCTAGTCCATGAGGTCAGTCTCTGCTTGGAGTTGGCCTGCTCCCATGTTCTCTGCTATAAACTCTTTGTGTTTGGTTCAATTCTTTGTCCTGATCACCAAGAACCTGGTTACCTGTGCCCACCTGTGACAGGATGACCAACTCCTAATACCTTCCTGGTTGTAGCACTGGAAATTCTGGCCAATCTGGAGGTCTGGTCATACCATGCAGTATCCAAATTTACCTGATCCACATTTTATAGAAATCCCAACCTGAGAAAGTATATTAAAACTGGTCCCACCTTTTCCTAATATCTTGGCATATAGCAAATCCCCTTGATATATCTGAGGGTTATTGTTTAAAACTTTATAATTCTATTTTCATGAAAAGAGCAGTCATTTGAGGGCCCAAGGTTAATGGCGTCTCCCCACCTGGCCACGTCCCTGTCTCAGTATGGATGTGAAATTCCCATCTCTTGGCTCTGCGGCCTATATCTGGGTTTGATGCGCATGGAATGTTAAAATGCCCATGAACCTTACTAGTCAGGCTTTGAGTTCTCCTTTTGTTTCTTGGATTTTCTTTTTCTTTCTCTTAAAATTGGCTGTGGATATTTTCGTAGTTATATTCAATGTAGCATGTTTATGCATTTCTAGTGAGAGGAAGTTCCTCATTCACTGACCAGCATCTTGCCAGGGTGGTAAATGTCTCTATGCTAATTGCATTCCTGTAACAATAAAAATAAAAAAATAATATTATGAAGGCAGTCATGACCCTGAAAGTCTTCATCTGCTGATGGCGGGAATGAAAATAGGTGTATGCTGACTGCGTTCTTTTTCTAGAGAAGTTTCAGCTAGTTACATTGGTTTTCCTTTTATTTTCTTTGGCATTAATTTTTAAAAAGTCAAACTATTTAAAAAGACAACTCCCATGTAAAGCACCTTTATAACTCAAAGGGCTTTTTAAAGGTAAAATTCCTCTTTTTTTAGTGTACAGTTGTACTAGTTTTGACAACTTGTAGTTACCGTGTATAACCACCACTATAATCAAGATTTAATGAAGTTCCGTCACCCCGCCCTCTTCAATTCCCATGCGACCTTTTGTGGTCAACTCCTCCTCTGACCTCCAGCCCCTGGTTAGCACTGATTCATTTTATGTCTTTGCAATTTTTCCTTTTTCCAGAGTGTCACATAACTGGAATCATACAGTATTAGAGCCTATTGTCTTCTGAGTCAGGTTTCTTTTGCTTAGAATAATGCACTTGTGAGTCATCCATGTTGTTGGATATATCAGTAATTTTTTTTCTGAAAAGTATTTCATTTACGGATGTGTCACAGTTTACTTATCTAGTCATTGGCTTAAAGACATTTAGGGTGTTTAAAGTTTTTGAAAGATTATAAGTAAATCTGCTATAGCATTCATGTTTAGGTCTTTGTGTGAATATACTGTATTTTTTGGCCCATAAAACACACCTAGGTTTTACAGGAGGAAAATAGGAAAAAAATTGAAGCAAAAACTGTGGTAAAATATTTAATAACATAAATAATTTTTCACCAATGTGAGCCAGGTAAGCTACATTCAGACTATAAGACACACCCCCACTTTCCTCCCAAATTTGGGGGGAAAAGTGCATCTTATAGCCCAAAAAATATGGTAGTTTTCATTTGTCTTGAATAAATACCAAAAAGTGGTATTACTGGGTTGTATGGAAACTGTATCTTTGATTTTATAAGAAGTTGACAAATTGTTTTATGGAGTGGTTGTACCAAATTTGCATTCCCACCAGGGAAGTGTGAGTTTCCAAATGTTTGCATTTATAGCAGCACTTCCTACAGTTGATATTGTCAAGGTGTTTTATGTATTTTTCTTTCTTTCTTCTTCCTTTTTTTTCCCCACCATAATAGCTGGGTAGTCCTATCTCATTGTGATTTTGGCTTTTCTTTTAAATGACAGTGAGTATCTTTTAATATTTTCCTATTTCTTCTTTATATTTCTTTGGTAAAGTGTCTTTTTACGTCTGTGCCTATTTTTTAAAAATTGGATGGCTTATTTCTTATTGTTGAATTTTAAAAGTTTTTTTTTATATACTCAAGATGCAAGCCCTTTATCAGATTTGTGTTTTGTAGATATTTTCTCTCAGTCTATGGTTCATTCTTTCATTTTTCTAATGGTGTATTTTAAAAAACAGAAATCTTTAGTATTTTAAAATATTTTATTTATTTATTTTTAGAGAGAGAGGAAGGGAGGGAGAAAGAGAGGGAGAGAAACATCAATTGGTTGCCTCTCATATGCGCCCCAGTTGGGTACCAAACCCACAACCCAGGTGTGTGCCCTGACCGGGGATTGAACTGGTGACCCTTAGTCCCACCGAATGACAGCCAACCCAGTGAGCCACACTGGTCAGGGCTGATCTCTATAGTGTTAAGTAAGACTTCAAATCAGATAATGTGAGTTCTCCAATATTGTTCTTCTTTTCCATGTTGTTTTGGTTATTC
This sequence comes from Micronycteris hirsuta, assembly GCA_004026765.1. Taxonomy (NCBI): domain Eukaryota; kingdom Metazoa; phylum Chordata; class Mammalia; order Chiroptera; family Phyllostomidae; genus Micronycteris; species Micronycteris hirsuta. The sequence goes on from PVJI01009995.1 coordinate 28,513, forward strand.
ATGTTTCTTTGCCCTTCCATATAAAATATAAGATTGCTTGTCAGTCCCAAAATTGTGACAACTTTGAATCTACAGATCAATCTGAGTAACTTCTTCTAACTGTATAGAGTCTTCTAATATATGAGCAAAGTATGTCCATTTACTTAGTCCTTGATTTTTAGCATTTTGCTTTTTTCCATATATATAAATTACATGTACTTGATAGATATATTCCTTAGTATCTCATGTTTTCTGATGCTACTTAAAATGCTATTGTTTTTCAATTTTAATGTATAATTGTTCAATGAGAAGATATAGAAATACCACTGATTTTCATTATATTAACTTTGTAATCTAACTAACCTCACTTATTAATTCTAGTAGCTCTTTAAAAGATTCCTTGGGACTTTTTACGTAGACAGTCTTTGTTGTCTGTGAAGAGAGGCAGTTTTGTTTCTTTATAATCTTTATTCATTTTATTTCTTTTTCTTTCCTTATTACCCTGGCAGGACCTCTAATACAATGCCACATAAGAGTGGGAACAGTAGAATATAGAGTGAGTTTTATGTAGTTACAGCACTTTAAAACAATTAAAATTAGAGGAAAATCCATGTTGTGTTGTGTTGTGTGTGTGTGTGTGTGTTAGGGTGACCAGATATTTCTGGTTCACTCAGAATTTTCTAGTTTTATCAATGAAAGTATTATATCCTGAGAATTGTCTCCGTCCCTGTCATACCTGGAAGGTTAGTCACCCTAGTGTGTGTGCTCTGTGCTTGTGGCATTACACATGTATGTGTGAGTGTGTGGGGGGAGCGGTTAGAAGGTGGAGAATAAGAGATAAAGTGACTTAATTCTCTTTCTAGACCAACCTTTCAATTACAAGGTTACTTGTAGTTATTAACATTTTCTTTTAATATAAGAATTATGTTTGTATATAAGAAGAGGGGGAAGCTAGCAAAAGCAAAGAAGCAAAGCCTTTACCTATCATTCAGTTGGTTTGGATACTAACAAAGAATTATAGTTAAACAGAAATAAATATTATCTATGAGTTTGTGTTCTTAAATATACACCATTAAATGGGAGTCAGGTTAGTGCAGACGATTTAGAAAAAAATTCTCTCTGGCTGTACCTTATGTTTCATAAATGTACAAGTTCTGCATTTGCAATTTGGTGAAATGCTTTTTTTATCTTTATGATTTCTGAGCAAGTAGTCACAAGAGGAAAATTCATGTATGGCTCATGCCAGAAAGAAAAAAAAGAGACTAATCTTGTAAACGTTTCCCATTTAGAATATTGTACAAATCTATCATATGTCCAAGGGAATAAAATTCATAATTATTCATCCCAATATATACTTTAGTACCTAGTCACATAAAAAAAAAGAATAAAAAGTAGTTTTGGCATAACCTTCTGTAGTAATCCTTACGACACTCATGAAAACCATACTCAAGTATGGGCTGAGTCATTCGGGTTTTGAATATGATTTGTGGAGTGGAGTTAAAATAAATCTGAAATGAAGAAGCCCTTAGTTATATTGACTACAAATATTATCATAATAATTTATCTTTCTGGGTTTTTTGTCTTTGCATGAATCATGGACACTCACATAAGCGTCCAAGGAGAGTAGACGCAAATGGGGCTGAGCAAGAGTATATTAATCCACCCAGTTTTTCTGAGTCTGAAAAGCAGACTCTTATCCATTTCCTAGTTACTCTAGCAGACCATTAACCCTTTTCTTCTTCACACTGTTTGGCCAGTTACTTCCTGCTCTTCCTACCCATGCCAGGGATCCTCTTTCCACCATCACCTTTACAGAGTTCTGACTTTCATTTTAATAGTGTGCCATCCTAAATATGCTGTGATTGTTAGATATTTTCAGTCAGTTATATTTTTATGTCAGTATGCTGTGATTGTTATATTTTTCAATGACATGGGTACATCTCACATGTAATCTATACTTATGGTTGGTTTGAAGGAATGAAATTGGGAGTTGTCCAAGTATTCTTGTTCTTTTGAAATATTTAACTTTAAACTTTGGCTTCTGGACTTTGGCTTTGACACTCAGGAGTGCCTGCTATGAGCCCAAGATTATTTTTCAAACTATACCACTTTACCTCATAATCTGCAGGGATTTAAAGACCCTCTTTCCCTTCCTGACATCCATCCCTCTCTCCCCCTTTCCCTTCCATCTCTCTCTCCCTCCTTCCCTTCCCTTCCTATCTCTTTCCTTCTCTTCCCCTTCCTATTTAATCTATGTACACAGAGAAAGCCTAATAGTCTACCTATGTCCTTTAAAAAAAAAGATTTTATTTGTTTATTTTTAGAGAGAGGAAGGAAGAGAGAAAGAGAGGGAGAGAGATATTGATGTGAGAGAGAAACATCGATCAGTTGCCTCTCACATGCCCTGAACTGGGGACCTGGTCCTCAACCCAGACATGTGCCCTGACTTTTAATGCTGAGTTTAAAGAACAGTAAACTGTATCAATTTCAGGAGGAGCAAAGTGTGAGTTCCTTCTTTCACATCATTCTTCTTCTTATATTCTTAGTTCTGGTTAATGACCAAGATAAAGGCCATAAAATCACCTCTGATGTTCTCCCCTCATTTTGTCCTCAACCCACAAGGGACCACTTTCTGTCCCTCCTGACTGACTTCATTTCTTCAGTCTGGCCTGTCCTAATTCAGGGTTTGTTTTCTCTCTCAGACCAGAGCAATAATCTGCTAATTAATCTCCCTGTGTGTTAATTTCCTAGGGCTATCATTTACAAAATCACCACAGACTTGATGACTTAAAACAAAAAAAAATTTCTCTCTCAGTTCAGAAGGCCAAAGTCTGGAATCAGGTGTCAGCAGGGTTGTTCCCTCTGGAGACTCTGAGTGAGAAACCATCCCTGGCTTCTGGTGTTGCCAGAAGTCCCCAGCATTCCTTGACTTGTAGATGCCTCCCTTCAGTCTCTGCCTACATCTTCATGTCACTTTCTTCTCTGTGTCCTTGCTGGTTGGGTGGTCGGTGACATGGACAGTGAAAGAATTCACAAAGAGAAGAAAGTATAGAGAGTAAAATTTTTATTCACTCTCCTAGAGAAGAGAGGGGCATGGTGTGGAGAGACACCAGCATTGAGGGGTGGGGGCTTTGAGCTTTTATTGGATTATAATTGGATTGAAAGGGTGGGAGTCGGGGGGTGGGAGATGGATTGCTGTTGTGTGGCCCCTGGGCTGTTGGGGTGTTGTAACAGGAGGCTGCAGTCCAGTCCCGGGCATATAAGCTCAGAAGAATGAAATGGCAGTCATGTTTCACAAGGTCATAGGCCTGCTCGGCAAGTGGTGCAACAATAGCAAATGGTGCCAGCTTTGTACTTTCACTTGCTATCTCTTGTGAGAAACTTCTCATTGGATTTAGGGACCACACTCACCCAGTATGATCCCATCTGTCCTTACCCTAATTACATCTGCTAAGAGCTTATTTCCAAATAAGGTCACATTCTGAGGTTCCAGGTGGACATGAACATTTTGTGGGCACTGTTCAAACCACTACCCCCTGCGTCTCATGTGCCTTCATTACCCCACAGAGCAGAGGAGAATTTTTCTTAAATACGGATTTTATTACGCCATTTTTCTGCTTAAACCTTTTCAGTGACTTTTAAATTGCCTACCAGCCAAAGAGCAAGCCTTCAACTTGGAAATCAAGAATCTTTATAATCTGGATGCAAACTTCCTTTAAGGTTTTGTTCCTTTCCACTCCCTCCTAACTTCAAGCACCAGATACTCTTGCTCATAGGAACACTGTCTTTATGTGCCTTGGCTCCTGCTAATCCGCCCGCTTGACTCTCTCCCATATCTCCCTTCATCTTGCACTGACCTGCCCACTCAGCTTCCAGACCCAGCTCAAATGTCACCTTCTAGATTAAGTCACCCAAGCTTTCCTTCCTGCTCCACTCCCTTTCCGAGCAATTTATGCAACTCCTCCATAGTAATATGTCACTCTAGACATTACAATGAGATTACTAGTTTATTATATGACGAGTTTTAAAGGAGAAGGACATTTCCTTATTTTTCTCTGCAATTCCACTGAGGAAAACCATGGCTGGCATGCAGGAATTGGTGTAGCATAGTGATTGAGTGCTTCAGCTCTAGACTGGAATTGTCTGTGTCTGAGTTTCTGTCCCACTGCTATGTGACTTTGACAAGACACTCAATTCAGTTTCAATTTTTTTGTCTATAAAACGGGTAAAATATTAATGCTCACCTAGCAGCATTGTTATGAAGATTTAATGAGTTATTCTGTGCGAAGTGCTTAGCTCAATCTTCCATATATAAATATTCAACAAATGTTATCTCTTATTAAATTATAAGGGTTACTCAGTTTGTTTTCATTGAAGGAAGATGAGGTGATTGGAGGGAGTGATGCTGGGAGAGGGGGATATGAAGGGCACCCAGTTTTCTGATTTTCTTATTTCTGTTTGTCATTACAGCTTTCTTTACATTTGCCAGGCTTCAGAGCTCAGGCCTGTCCTCCTTCCCTTGCCACTCACCTCCACCTGTCTGTGCATGAGTGAGTTCATCCAAACACACCTCCATTTATTTATTCATTCTACAGGTATTTAATGGCTGACTAAAAATTTTTGGAAACATGTTAATCTTCCAGTTGGAAATTAAAGGGTCAGTATGCACTTATTTATTCATTAATTTAATAAATATTTGTTAAGCACACACTGTAAGTCTCGCTTTTCTAGGGCCCAGAGACTACCCAGGTGAATAAGAATAGTCCTATGATCCTTGTCACTCAGAACTTTCAGTCTACTAGACAAGGGTACGCTTGCTCAAAATAGAAGGCACCACGTGGCATAAGTGCAAATAAAGAGCTGCCAGAATCTGGGGTAGGAGGTCTACGTAGAGATTTTCTTCAGGTGGGAATACCGGGAAAGGTTAATGGAAGAAGGTGGCATCCGAGGTTTATTTCTTCGTCTCGTGAAGTTTAAAATCTGTGTTTCTGGTCAGTGAGTGGCTCTCTGCTGGCAGACATTCCGGGACCCAGGCCCTTTGTATCTTTTGACTCCACTGCTTTCATCGCAGGACCAATAAGGTTGCTCTGCTGGTCTGCTTCAGGCTGGCAGAAGGGGGACGAGCAGAGAGGGTCACACGTGGGTCAGACATGGAAGTGGTACCTATCACTTGCACTGACATTGTACCATGTAGGACCCAATCCCATGTCCATGCCTAACTGCAAGGAAGGCCGGGAATGGGCATCTCTCTGCGTGCCCAGAACAAAGAGGAAATGGGTGTGGTGAACAGCTAGCCAGTCTCTGAATGCATGAAGAATTTAGACTGGCCGGTGTGAACTACAAGAGAATGTACATAATTGTTTAAAGTAGCTAGCTCCTTGCCAACTTGGAGCTGTTGTCATCAGGAGAATGCTGCTGCAGGAACGCCCATGAGGAACATTAAAAATTGAGGTTTACTAAGAGGCAAAGCACAAGTGTGAAAGGGATAATTAACTTTGTGTGCCGGTTCTGGGCAAGTGTGTTTTCCGAAAGGGAATGAGGACACGTTTCCTTCTTGTTTTCATGAAGCTCTTGGAGAAATCATTCTTCTGAGCAACATCTCACTTAACTAATGTCTACTGGACGCCACTACTTCAGCATTTCATAGGCATCTCCAACTCAGACTGTCGAAGGTTGAACGCATTATCCTATCCTTTCTGTCTGTTTCCCCACACATAAGATTCTTAATTTCACTTGTCAAAATAAGAGTAAGAAAACCCCAGTTATAAAACTAAGCCATAGATTTAAAAAATGTTTTTTGAATGATAATACCTACCTGTCCCCACCTGTTATCAGTGTACAACTCAATGCCTTTCACAAACTAAACACACCCGTCTCATCGGCACGAGAATCTGCCCAGCACTCTGGGGGCTACGCTGGCCCTGACTTCCAGTCACTATTTACCACCCCACCCTCCACCCCCACTCACTGTTCTTACCTATAACAGCAAAGATTAGATTGGCCCATTTTTACACTTCCTGTAAATGGAGTCACGCAGTACTTCTTGTCTATTTTCTTTTGCTTCACATTATGCTTGATTTATCCAGATTGTTTTGTGTAATTGAAGATCATTACTTTACCTATAGTACTGATGGATATTTGGGTAATTTTCTGCTTTTGGCTTTACTAATTATACTGTTATGAGCAATCTAGCACATGCCTTTTGGTGTGTATTAACTACACATGAACTTTTCTTTCAAGGGTATACCTAAGAGTGAAATTGCTGGTCATAAAGTATTAGGTAATATATATTTTTTAATCTTTAGAACCAGTTGTAATGTTATGTATATCTTTTCATTCTCTGTATCATCTGAGATCCCCAAATTGAATGCTTCTGGTTGGAGCAAGGGAGGCTGAGAAGGAGTTGCCCTCCTATCCCCTGGCACTTCTCCCATCCTGCTTACGGAGAGGAGAAACCAGTGGTCCCTCTGCATCCTTGTTCAGGGTGACAGACTCCCATGTATCTCTGGAGTGTCTTCTCACCCGCTGAACAAGAAGTGGAGGCAGAGAAGGTGCCTGACCTAGGCAATGATAGCGAGGCCCAGGGATCGGCTGGGCTATAACAAACTCTTTTAAAGGACTAGAACTCTTTGAAAAGCATCCATCTATGGGCTTCCCATTGTCGTAGTATCTACAGAAATAAAACCCGTACATCTTTTTCTCAGGTGCCCACAGAAGGCATGATTAGGTTGGGAAGTGGTCAAAGAGAAAGGCTGGCAGGAGCCAAGGCAGGGCAGGGTGTCAGAAGGATTAAAGTGTTCCCCTCTGTGTTCCAGCCGGTCACCCAGGCATCTGGTCACCCAGTCCAGGAAGCAGGTCCTTAGTTTCCTCTTTGCTTTACCTTCACATCTAATCAGTCATTAAGGATCACTGATTCTTCTGTGTTGTCTCTCAAATCCACTCCTTTTTTCCCTCTGTCTTCCCTGCCAAGATAAGTCCCAAATTATGTTTCCTTCTCTCTGTCACCAAAATCTCAACTGTCCTCCTTGCTCTGTTCCTCACTTCTTCTCATATACCTTTCCTCCACCCATCACTTTTCACCTGCTGGCAGGGGGATTGTAAAATAGCAATCTGGTTGAGACATTAGTTTATTCCCAACCAAAACCCTTCATTAAGTCCTGTGGCCTTCAGTATAAAGTAGACTCCTTGTTTGGATAAATCTGGGAAAGTCAAGGAGCAAGGATGAATAAAATTTAACTCTTGTCTGTAGCCTCATATCTCACCACGTATCTCTCCTCCATAGGACCCTTTGTTCCAGCTACACTGCCCACCTTGCAGTTCGAGAGAATGTCACACTATCTTTCATTTTGTACACATGGCTCCCTCAGTCCTACCTCACCCCGCCTTTCTCTGCTATCTTCTGTCCTCTTCAGTCATAACATTAGGTGTCAGGTGACTTCCAGCCAACCTCTGACCCCCTCAGAGTCAGGATGGGTCCTTCCTCTCAACTCCAGTAGACTTTGTACTTTCCTTAATAACAACATATGACAATCACCTGTTTGTTTCTTTTCTAGTGATTCTCAACTTTGGCTCTATTTTGGACTTTACCACAGTGATTAAAATTTAATAGTTAGCAGTGGGACCCATCAGTACTCTTCTAAAGCCCTCGATAGTTTTACTGTGCGTCCAGGGTTGAGAAGCAACCACCCTAGACTGTTAAGTTCCTCTGATCTTGGAACCCGTCTTAACTAACAGTGTGTCTCCTCAGGGCCTGGTTCAGAGTGGGCTCTCCAGGTTCTCAGTCAATATTTGCTGAGTAAATGAGCATAGATCATGAAAGAGGAAGCTTGCTGGGGCATATTTAGAGGCTCAGGAAGGGGAGGGATTATTCCAGTCTGTGGCCGAGACCAAGCTGAGACCTTGAGTACGCATCCCTGCATAGCTGGGCCAAGCTTCATGCGCTGGAAAGGTGCCAATCCCCTACCTGGGAGATGTTTAATCTTGGGATGTTTCATCTCCATTTGCACATTTCAACCTCACCGGGCCATCAATCACAAACATTCTATGCATGACTGAATCTGTGGAAAGAGTGGGAGTTTCCTAGCTCTGTAGTTTATGGTATAATACAATAATTAATAGAATAGACAGAGTTTATTTAAGTGGGAGGGCAGGGGATTGTGGCTGTTAAAATTATTTTTTATGGCTCTTCTTTAATCTTTCAGAGTTGCATTTAGTAGAAAACATTCCTGTCATTCAAAGGGAAGCTATTAAAGCAGCTTATATCCCCCCACCCTATGTACATTGAAAATAAGAAAAAAATTTAACTGATAAAATACTAGCTGTTCTCTCAATGAAGGCTGTAGTTCTGAACTCATGTTTGTCTCCATTATGTCTTTAAAACACACACCATTTTAGGTACTTTGTACATGGCAAATACCGAAAGTCTTTCTGAATTCAGGGGAAAAATAATAGACATACATTTTTAATGGATACCAGAATTTCAGTGTATTATTTTTCTGTTTTCTCTCCTCCCACCAGCATGATGAACATAATCTATTTTTGCCACTTAGAATGGCATTATTTTTAATACTTTTAATGATCAGATTAAAGGTGTTAACTGAGTCCAAAGTGAAATGCAGACCGTCTAATGGGGACAGCCTTGTTTATGGTTCTGGTCTTTGTGCTGGTTTTGTGTCCTTCCATGGATCCTGGGTCCTAAGGCAAAGATGAATGGTATTACAAAACCAGGAAATTCATCAAGACACAGGTTGTCATGTCAAGAAACATCAAAGGAAGGATGGAGATTTACACTCTTTTTGACACTAAGCAAATCTTTCCTCGTAAATGCTGCATGAACAGGAATAGGGCAATGACATGGTGGGTGGGTGCCTGAGCCCTCTGATTCTGCGCTTTTGTTGCTAATCCACCTGCCTGAGAACGGGCCCCTGGGCCCCATCCCTCACCTGCTGTGTCACTGTTCTGCTTTCCTCTTGTCTCAGTCCCTCTGCTTCACTCTCTACTGCTTCCAGAGTAGTCCTCAAGATACACAATTGTGCTCTGTATCCCTAAATTTAAACCCTCAAGTCTCACCCACTGCTCACAGAGTAACTACTTGACCTCTCCCTCTGATATTCCAGGCCCGCAAATATCAGGCCCCAATATTCCTCTCCTGGGAAGTAAACATGCTGGCTTCATTTTATAGTTAAATTTGAGGCCTGAGAAATGAACTGACTTCTTTGAGATCACATGGATAGCAATAGAGCTGAGGCTCAGCCCTCTGAGTGCTGGATAAGTGTTCTTTCCACTACATTACGGCGTCTTCATACTTAACCTCTGCTGTCTCATCCCTAAAATGGGGTTCATGATATAACTTCTCTGAAGTTAGGGGGCATACTGTAGCTACCACAATGGCCTGTATTAGCTTCATCTCCTAGTATTCATGACCCACGTAGCCCTTCTTGCACTGAATTGGGCTGGCTTGGGTAAGCCAATAGACTATTTTTGGAAATGATAGGGTGTCCCTTTCAAGGCTAAGAAAACTCGCTCTGGAGAAGTCATCTTCCATATGTTGCGGCCACTCAAGCAGCAAGATGGAGAGGCCATGTGGCCAGCAACGAGGCTTCCTGCCAAGAGCTGGAAAGGAACTGAGGTACCTAGTCCGTAGCCATGTGTGTGGGTCATCTTGGATGTGGGTCTTCCAGCATCGGTCAAGCTTCAGATGACTGCAGCACGGTTGGAATCTTGACTGCAACCTTCTGAGCTACAACCACCCAGCTGAGCTGCTCCTGAGCCCCTGACCCATAGAAACGGTGAGGTAATAAATACTTATTGTTTTAAGCTAATAAGTGTCGGGGTAGTTGGTTATGCAGCAATAAATAACTAAAAATAGATTAGAAAAAAAATAACCTCGAGGTCTTTTTCTACCTGTACTTAGGTCTGGGATTTTGTGAGAAAATTGTGATTCACCCTTATTAGACAAATTGAAGTCTATACTAGGACTAAATCAAACGGCTGCTCTGGGGCTAATCTGAGCGATTTTTGATTCCAGTGACTAATTAATTTATCCGATTCTCTCCGTTGAAATAGAGACGCACTCATAGACATAAAGAGTGTTTCCCCAAATCTCTCCCTTCACTCATGCTCTACCCAGTGGGTACTGACAGTGGCGGATTTTATCCCCTAAAGTTCTTTCTATTCCCACCCCTCCTGCTCACAGCTCAACCACACTTCTGTCTTTTATCACAGCAAATACTGACTGAACTGTTCCAGTGACTTTCAAAGTCCCTCGCTCGTGTTCATCTTTCATGCCGCTGCCATGGTGGTACCCAAACCTAGCTCTGGGGGTTTAACTGCCCCATTTGAAAAGACTCTCCATCACCCTGCAGCTCCTCAGCCCGCAGCACAGAGCCCACCACAACGTGGCTCCTGCTGGCTTCTCCAGCTCTTCTTTTCCCAACTGCAGGTTCTAGACTGGCTGCCTCACCTACACTACCAGTTTGTATACCCCTCTCCATCCTTGCTCATACTGTTAGCCATCCTTCTCCCTTGTGTACATGCTCTTCTCTCTTATTTTCCTGGTTGATAGATAGATAGATAGCCCTTTTCATCTTCAAGGCTTAGCCTCTGGGGAAATCTCCCTGGTGTCCCACAAAGTTATTTGCTTTCTCTCTTGGGCCTCCAGGCACCTCATGTCCTGTCCTGTTAAAGCACCTAACACACATCACAGTAGGTAGAAATGCTTTGTTCCCAGATCTGCCTCTCTGCACTAGGCTGTCCTGAAGGACAGCCATTGTGTTTATTATTTATATCAGTGTTCCCAGCACTTTGTTCTGGGCCTGGGATGGAGTAGATGCTCAGCAGATTTCTTTTCAATGGGAAGATGGATAGAAGAATTATAAAAGCTTTTGTTCCCTCCCCCCAGGAATATATTGTATATGTGGGCTGTTGAGTCTTCTTTTAATAGTAGGTCTACCTCTTTTATTTACTGAAGACTTTTGAACACTTTACATTTTAGCATTAATCTGTAAAAGCCATAAAGACTCTAAGTCCTGAGAGTTACTCAGGATAAGACCTGGCAACTTTTGGTAACTGCTCAGGGTCAGACTGTGCCCTGGACTGGCCCATGGGGTGAGGCAAAGGTGAGAGTGGTTCTCATAGACACCCACAGTGGCTAACAGAAAGTGGAAGGAAAAAGGCAAAAAAATGGAAGAGGATCCAGGAGCAGGTGGTGCCTGGGGATATAGAGGTCCAGATAGGTGGATAATAAGAGTGACGAAGGGTGGTAATATGGGAGCAAGTGATGCCTGGAAATGCAGCTGGACAAGGAGGTCTTCCTGAAGGGAGCAGGTGTGGCCAAATCACCTAACTTCCCTGTACCTCATTTTCTTTATTTGTGAAAAGGGAAAAATAATAGCATTTACTTGAGAGGATTGTTTTGAGGACTAGATGCATAAATATATGTAAAAATCTTAGAATAGAACTTGCTACAGAGTAAGCACTCACTACATGATAGTTCTTCATATTTGTGTTATTTTGGTATTCATATTAATATAAGATTCCAGGGACACTAATTTTTGGAGTTCCAGGTGAAGAGGTCTGATGGGACAGAGTCAGGTAGAAGCCCATCCCCGGGACCCAACGCAAGCACATGGAGCATGACAGAGACCCAATACTAGACCTGAAGCACAAAGTCAAGGTTGATTTTGGGAAATATGGCCAAAGGGCAGTTCTAATGAACAAAGCAAAGCAAAGCAAAACAAAACAAAACAAAAACAAAATAGAACACAAATACTCTTTTATTGAAGGCTGCTTATGTTTCAGGCACTATAAAATCTCCTGAAAAAGCTACTGTTTGTATGGCTCAATTATGCTGGAATATGGGCGATTTCATACCTCACACAGTATATCCAAATAGTATGATCCACAGGGTATGATCTGTGGGGTTCTCCATCTACTAGCTGTGTGACTTTGGGCAATTTATTTACCCTTTATGACTCAGTTTCCCCACTTTTAAAATAGGGGAAATAATGTATTCAATTTCATTGGATTATTGTGATGATTAAAGGAACTCATTGTAGTACTGTGAAGATTTAATCAGCTTAGAAATGTGAACAAACTGTTTACAATTAACTTATTTATATGACAGAGGGACACAGGAAACATGAGGAGGTGATAAGCATGTTTACTGACTGGATTGTGGTGGCGGTAACTTGAGTGTTCACATATTTCCAAACTCACCAAATTTTGTACATTAACATTGTGCAGGGGTGTTTTTTGTATACAAATTATACCTCAATAAAGCTGGGGGGAAAAGAGAAAATACTTGTTTAGAAATGTGCCTGGCACATAGTAAGCACTCAATAATATTAACTATTATTATTCCAGACCCCAGAAAACAGTGTCCACTACATGGCAGGCATTCAGTAAATATGCATCAAATGAGTGGATGAATGAATTCACGTAAAAAGCGTTGCGCCAGAGGCTGGCTCAGTTTACACCCCGTATTAGCTACTATAATTATGTCTTCTCATTAAATCTTACAACAATCCTATGAGATAGCTATTGTCTTTGTTTTATTAGGTGAGATAAACTAAGTTATAAAAAGGTGAAGTAACTTTCTGTGGGACACACAATAAGAATAGGCAAAGCCGACATGCAAAACCACATTCGTCTGACTCTTACATTACATTGGGTTCAATGTCCAGGCTTGCAGAGAACAGGGGATATTTGGTGTTTCCTATTGTTGAACTGGGGCTGTTTGAATCCCTCTTGCTTCAGATCAGGATGGATTCTGGATTCCGAGGGTGGTTGAGCCTGCTGATGTGGATCACGTGGCCCAGGCGTGTGTATAGGAGGTTAGTCTACCAAGACTACAGTTCTAAAACCTTAGATTAGAAGTGGCTATGCAATTTATTTTCTAAACTTAACTCTGGAAAAGCACCCCCCCCGCCATAATCATTGTAATAAAAATAAAAAAGGCCATGGTGAGAGTGTTGCTTATGGAAGTCTTGAAGCAGCTGAGAGAGGTTGGATGGCAAGAGTGTGCCTTTCCCCGACCAGTGTCTTCGTATAGGGCCTGGTTTGCGGGCATGAGCATGAGGCTCAAGCCAGCTTCTAGTGAACTTTGCCTTCCTGGGAACTCAGGATATGATCTGATGTCTCAGGTATGATTGCTTCAGTCTAATTTCACCTCACAGTGTCCTATGACTACTCCCAAGAAGCGCATTCTTTATGTTTGGCCCAATAGCACCCTTAGATAGACCTTTTCCCCCTAAAATAAGTAGCTAGCTCTGCAGAGAGCCTGCTCCAGCATAGAGTCTGCAGGGCCTGCTAGAGTACCAAGTGTATAGCTCACCCTGAACCTGCTCACAACCTCAAGCCCATCAGCAGCTACTCTTTGTTCAATTATGTATAGGAACACTCTTTTAAATCCAAACTGTTAACCTGGAGCAATGTATATAGTAGCTTCCACTCACTGAGTGTATACTGTGTGCCAGCTACAAAATATTTCAGAACAAGAAAACTGAGGCTCAGACCAGTTCTTCTCAAACTTTACTTTGCATATGACTCACCTTGGGCTCTTGTTAAAGTGCAGATTCTGGTTGAGTTTGTCTGGTTGTCTAGGATGGAGTCTGAGATTCTGCATTTCTAACAAGCTTCCAAATGATGCTGATGCTGCTGAGCCATGGACCACACTGTGAATACTGAAGGACTTCCTCCTGAATCATAATCTGCTTTTTAACAAGATTACCCAATGATTCCTGTTGAGATGTTTTTTACCACCAATACCGAATACATGGTGTCTTTACCAACACCAATTCCGCAGTTTTCCAGACAGCAACTGGATGTCCAACAATTCAGTTCAGTTCTGACACTATCTCCCTGGAGTCAGTACCCACAAGTGACAGGGCTCATTTTCACAAGACTGCCCCCGCTTCAGACTAGATGAAAATGGGGTGTCCAGGCTACCCACATTTCTGCTTGGCCAGCTATAAACTTGAGGGTTCCCTTGACCTTCCCTGAGGTTTGATAATGGGCTAGAATGACTCACAGAACTTGGGAAAGCTTTTTATATTTGCTGTTACTAGGTCATTATAAAGGATAGCACTCAGGAGCAGCCAAATTGAAGAGATGTGTATAGCAAGGTATGTGGGAAGAGGTGCAGAGATTCCACATCCTCTCCAGGCACACCACCCTCCCAACATCTCCATGTGTTCATCAACCAGGAGGTTCTCTGAACCTGCCTTTTAGGGGTTTTATGGAAATTTCACTATGTGGGCACGTTTGATTAAATCACTGGTCATTGGTGATTGAACTCAGTCTCCAGTCCCACTTCCCCTTCTGGAACTGAAAGTTTCAGCCCTATCATCATGGCTTGGTTTTCTGGTGGCCGTTCTCCATCCTGAAGATATCGAGAGGTCTCTAAAATGTCAACTCATTAGCATAAGCTCAGGTATTGGCTACAGGGGCTTGTTACAGGTTTAAGAGGCTCCTATCACTCAGGAAATTCCTAGTGTTTTCAGAGCTCTATGGCAGAAAATGGAGACAAAGACCAAATATATATATTTCCCAATATATATCACATGTAAAGGTAAATTTGGGGATGCTTTTTAGTAATTATACTTTCTGCATGTTTCTTTGCCACGTGGAAAAACACTTTCCCATACTTTCTCTTCTGTGCTCCTTACCAAACCCTGTTTAGTACTGTGAAGCAGCATTAGCCTCATGGGTGTGTCATTCACATCCATAGTTCGGATAACTCGCTAGGTTGCCATAGTTGTGAAGTGCACCCAGACAACCGAGGTTCATCCACACCCCATTCATTATAAGATACGGCATTTCTTTAGAAGGAAGGGAGGGCAGAGATAAAGTGATGAAGTGTGAAGTTGACTGGGATTTGCTTAGCCAAATCTTCCAATGCCGGTCTGCATCCTTCTTTTGCCTGGGCTGGGGCTGAGAGTGCAGGGGGAGCCAAAAGGACTTCAGGAGCTCTGAGGAGTCCTGTCGCAGACTGGGGAGAAGGGAGAGGGCAACGCGTTCCACTGAGGGCTCACCCAGAGCCAAAAATGGTCTTCCCTTTAGCTAACAAATCCTAATTCTGGGCATTTATTTTAAGGAAAAACTATACTTACGTATTGCTTACTATAGCTTTAAAAAAAAATAAGACAGAATTGGAAACAAATCAAGTGTGTAGATGACTAGAGGATTGACTGTGTAAGTTACAGTATTTGATGAATTTTGCAGCCAAAAAAATTGTAGACTTTGTACAAAAAATGAAATATGAAATAAAAATTATGTGTCTCAATGTGGGAAATATTTGCAATCGAAATTGAAGTGAAATACTGGATTATGAAAATTTATGTGTTCTATGATAGCAATTACCATATTTTTCGTACTGTAAGATGCACTTTCCCCCCAAATTTGGGAGAAAAATGGCGGTACTCTTATAGTCTGAATGTAGCTTACCTGGCTCGCATTGGTGAAATATTATGTTGCTTATGTTATTAAATATTTTATGACATTTTTTGCTTCAAATTTTTTTTTCTATTTTCCTCCTCTAAAACCTAGGTGCATCATATAGTCCAAAAAATACAGTATGTAAGCTAAAGATAGGAAAAGGAGACACAGTAAAAATAATTGTTTGTGATGGAGTGTTGGGATTAGAAATGAGGTTTTTCTTTAAAATTTCCTTTCACATTGTTATTGCTTTTAAAATAAAACTGTAAATAGTCTTCACAATTCAAGTTTGCCGTATCAATAAGGATCATCACCCTGTCCCAACAATTCATAATGAGGAGGACAAAAGTTATCAATAAACTTTACTAAGCTAATAGTATCTGTATGAATAAAATTAATTTGGGGGTTTCCCCTCCTCTAAATGCATCCTATGAAATGACTGTATTGTTGTCGGATTTAAAATGATGTCTGGGTAGATCTGACTCAAACTCTAGGGCAAGTGGCATCCATGACCTTCCTAGGGAGAGGTCCTAGTGAGGCAGCCTAGAGCACCAAGCCGGCCTCGTCCAGACTCAAAGCCAGACTTCCAGACTCAAAGTCGGACGCTAAGCTGTGGACAAAGGAGAAAGATCGTTTTAATTCTGAGCCCAAGTCAGGAGTTGCTTGACAGGTACTTTAAACTATAGGCATTGATTGTGAAGGGACTTCTTTCAGGGCAACTCTATGTAGCAAACTGATGGCAAATTTGAGCAAGGTTTTAATATTTACTTAATGATAGAAAAAGAGTGGTGCCAACCCTGGCCGGGTGGCCGAGGGGTTGGAGCATCATCCCATGCACCAAAAGGTTGTGGTTTCAATCCCGGGTTGGGGTGCCTACAGGAGGCAACAGTCAATGTTTCTCTCTTACATTGATGTTTCTCTCTCTCCCTTTTCCGCTCTTTAAAATCAATAAACATATTTACAAAGAAAAAGAAAAAGAGTGGTGCTAGCAACACCTGAGATGCTGGCCAGTTGTGTAATAATTTAAAATATCTTACATACCAAAAAAAGTTTCCATATCATGATTAAAATAATAATAAAAAATTTTTCCATGTTTATGACCACTACACATCCTATAACTTTGTTGGTGCCACACAGGGGCAATTATGTAGAAATAAAATATTTTGTCATTCATACCCTTTCTCTCATTTACTCAATTGATGGTGTTGGAAGGTGGATAGACTCCGTACTTCTCAAACTGCCCCGTCCCACCCACCTGCCCAAGAATATTAAGTGACACCTTTACTAAAAGCACTAATGCAGGTTCGGTGGAATATGCTAGCTTCCCAGAGGCTCCTATCACATCCAGGAGCCTGGTCGATGCCTCCCCACCAAGCAGGAACTCAAGGCCTGGATTCTGCCTGCCAGGGGCCTTCCCTGTATCTCAGTAACTTCCTGCCCAGCACTGCTCTCCTAAGGTCCAAGCCCGCCTGGGACTCCATTGCAAGAAGCCTTACCTTAGATCCTTCCCCTCATGCAGCTTTTCTCGTGAGCCAGCTTTCAGAAAATGAGATTATATATCAAACCAACTAAGGCATTTGCCTTCCCTTTCCTTCTTTCAGCAGTAACCATGATTCTAAAACTATAGAAAATGAATGTGATTAAAATATAGATCCCTGGAGATATATTACTGACGGAAGGACATCTTCTAAAAGAAGACCCTGGTGTTGAGCTAGAGAAACTTAACCCACTATATTGGCTATTTCCTTTAAGTTGCTGCACAAGTTAAAGCAACTTGAAACTATTTATTTTTAAAGGATAGTTTTACCTCAAATCAAAATTTAGCACTTGAAACCTCTAAACAAACAGCTGAGGTGAAATGACAGCAACGTGTTTGTTCGCAAAGGCTCCGGGGTCAGCTGTGAAGTGGAAGTGGAGGCCATGTGGTGAACAGGAGTGGGGTTCTCCTGGCATCCCTCGGAGGCACTGCTGGTTGGACAGGACAAACTGTCTTTGCACACTCTGTCTCCTCATCCCCGCACTTCCTCTTCCCCAGTCTTTGATTAGCTGGCTGACATGCCCATTGGACTTGTAATACTTACCTCTCACTGGAGAAAACTTGGATTCAAAATTCTCTCTCCCAGGGTTGCACAGCCATCAGTGGCTGGCTGAGCTCTGTCTTCCTCTGAAACCTATGATGTTAAGCCTCCTTTTTCAACTGTGAATAACTTTCCTGTGGATTTCTATGTAACTCTCGTCATCTTGGTGCTCTGGGAAATGGGGAGCATATTCTAAGCTCCTGTGGGAAGGAGTGGTCGGTACCCACTGTCAGCATAATTCACTTCTCTCTTTCCTACTAATGAAAATGAATATAACAGACAAGGACAAATACCATATGATTTCACTCATATGTGGAATCTAATGAACAGACTGAACTAACAAGAAAAATGGGGTCATACTTACAGATACAGAGCTGGAAGACAGCTGCTGCGGGGTGGTATATAAGGGGACTAAATGGCAATGGAAAAAATACAATATAGATTAAATAAAAAAATAAAATGAAAAATAAAATAGAAATGAAAAGCATGGACACAGTTTCACTAAATGTGGTATTAAAACTAAACTAGTGTTTCTCAAACAGCTTCTTAGAATTGTCACCGGGAAGTTCCCTCCCTAGAAGACAGTGCCAGGGGTGGGGTGTCCATTCCCAACAGTTGACCCTTCTGCTTGACCTCCTCCAGGAAGGCAGACTCCAGCTCCTACACAGACTGCTCCCTGGCAGTACAAGAATTTTAGTATCACTGGATTGAGGAATGTTGGGGTGGTGCTTAAAACCGCCATCTTTAATGTCCTCCAGACTTGGCTTTGAATCTCTACCCCCAGGTGTGTTTTCTGGGATTTGGTTCTCTTGCCTATGAAGTGAGGGCAGCACCCCTCCTAGGCAATTGGCTTGAGCTTAAATGAGATAGTAAGGCATAGGAGACACAGAGAAGTTATCTGCTTGGCTGACTTGACTTAAGCCTTACAACTAGGCAGACCCAGGATTTGAACCCGTGCAGTCTAGCAGGGATGTCCAACCCGTGGCCTGTGGGCTACATGCAGCCTAGGGTGGCTATGAATGAGGCCCAATAAGAAATCGTAAATTTGCTTCAAACATGAGATTTTTTTGTGATTATGTGTTGCAATGTATTCAGTGTGTGTCCCAAGACAACTCTTCTTCCAGTGTGGCTGAGGGATTCCAAAGCGTTGGACACCCCTGTGAGAGGCTCCCTTGTAAGCGCCTTGCTATACAATTTAAGGCATATAATGGGCCGATGCATGGCCAAGTGGGAGAATGCAGGCAGGACCTCTAAGCCAGGCCAAAAGGGAAGGGGTCAGGGAAAACTTTGCAGGGGCGGTAACGTCCAAACTCGTACCTGCAGGAATTAACCAGAGAAAGGGAAGTGGGTTGGACATAGGAAGACGGTATTGGGTAGTGAGGGTGGCTGTGGGAGAAAATGTTCTAGGCAGAAGGAACAGTGTGTACCAGGCCGGAAGGCAGCAGAGAGCCCGGCACATTGGATGGCTCATCATAGGTGGCCAATCACTGTGGCACAAGCCTTGCTGTGTAAATGCCTTCTGTGTCAGGGTTACCACACAGAGCAACCCTTCGTGTGGGCAGAGAGCAGCCCGGGCTCTAGGGTGCCTGGCCTGTGTGGCTGGCTGTGGTTGCCTTGAGTGCTCTTTGCGATCCCAGTGCATTAAAAGCTTCCTGAGGGCAGTTCCTTCTCCAGAACAGAGCACATGGCAAGATCTCCCAAACATATTGGGCAAGACCTACTGGTATAAATTTCTCTGCAAATGCCTTAATAAAGCCTACCCTGTTGTTACCAGAAAATGTCAGAAAACCTTCTCTTAGTACCCAAGGAAATGGAGTGGTGGCCAGGATTTGTTTTTACCCTCAGGGAATACCAGTGCCACATGGTTTGTGTGGACAGTCAGTACTGGCTTAGGCTCATGAAGCAGACAGCTGACAGGCCCTGCCTAGAATCGGGAGGCACAGTCAGAGAAGCAGTCTTGCTTCCCATTGGGATGGGCATGAAGTGCTATTCTGGGCCACTGTCAATGATGGTTATGTACATAAAGCTGGGCCATGAAGCTCATTGGTTGTTCAAGCCCGCAGAGAAACGGTTATTGTCTTTCCTCATTAGAACCAGGACCCTCAGCAGGGCCTGATGGGACCATTTTCTGTTCATATCTAGAAATGTAACCATTAGCTTTTTGTTTTTGTTTTTTAAGAGAAAACATGTGGGTTAATGATTTTGCTGTATTTAACAGGTATCAACTTTCTCATTGCAGTTTTTAGAATAATAGAAAGGTTTTTTTCTCACTGTAAAAGATCGTAATAAAAGGGGTGAATGGAAGCGGCCTCAGGAGCTGTAATGCCAGCCCCAAATCAAGGCATAGACAAAAGCTGGGAGGCCTTCTGAGGTGACCCTGCTCATTGCTTTCATTTATTGAGATTTTGGTTTTGTAGTAAATATGCATGACTGTATATTTTTGGAGATGTTCTTAAAATGCCTTCCTTTGCTCTTGAACGGAGGGTGGTTATAATTTTGTGGTGCTGGTATAATCATTTGCTTGGCTTAATTTATTTTTAACTTTTATTTGGAATAATTTCAAGCTTACAAAAATAAAACAAAGAACTCTCTTACAGACTATACGCAGGTTCATCTGTTGCTAACATTTTGCCCTATTTGTTTTCTCTATGTGTCTATCTACCTATATTATTTTTTTTCTCACCAAATTGAGAGTAAGGTACAAGTCATGTTCATTTATCCTTAAATACGTCACTCTCCATTTCCTAGGAATATGGATATTCTCTTCCATGGGCACAGTACAGTACAGTTATCGACCTCAATAAGTTGAACCCTGAAATAGTTTTATCCAATTTATGGTCTATATTTCAGTGATCAAATAAGCCAATAGTGTCCTTATACCATTTCCTCCTCTAGTGTCTCTAGTATAGCTTCATCCAGTCATGCATTTAGTTATCATATCTCTTTAGCCTCCTTTCATCAGAAGCAGTTCTTCAGTCTCTCTTTGTCTTTATGATACTAATATTTTTGGAGAATATAATTTCTTTCTCTTAAAACGTTCATCATTTAGGTTACATCTGCTGTTTCTCCTTAGTCAGATTCATGTTATTTGTTCTCCACCGGGATGCATGACTTCGAAAAGAGACTCAGTCACAGACCTAGTAATTTAATACTGGGACACCTAGTCCCAAATATTATATCTTTGTGAGCTCTGTGCCACCAGCCTGGAGCCTGAGTTATGGGCTCAGCCCCGACCCACTGTGCCGTCCCAGGCTAGTCACCTTTCTGGGCCTCAGTTTCCTCATTTATAAAAGGAAGGGGTTGAGCAAGATAATCTGGATTAGGTATTTATAATTTTTTTATGAATGCCTGGTAATAAATGGTTGTGTTCAAAAGTGCCCTTAGAAAGAGTGAAAATAACAATAGCAACTCTCTTAGTTCCCTAGATCCTTGGAGAGCGTGGTCTGGATTTGCAAGCGAAGCTGAAACTTTAAACTAGAAAAGTCCATTGTATCTTGATTAGTGAGGGGGAAGGTTATGTCTTGGCCTGGGCACAAAATGCAGTTTATCTCATGCAGAGAAACTGACAAATTACACTGAGGTTCCAAGATGCTTACATATTTCAAAACATATACCTAGGATCTAAAGCCTTCATTCTGGCTGATAACAAGATTCCTGTAATAACATGCACTTAGAGTATTTTTCAAATACCCAAAGGCATGCACGACTATAAAGAACACATGTGCATTTCATCGTAGGAACCCACTTTTGTGCTTAATTAAATTCCATTTGGCAGAAGTGGCAATTTGAATTCAATACACTATTATCGCATTATATTACCAATGTGCATTTCAGGCTCCTGCCCTGGATGCCCCTGAGATAAAGCATCTGCAGCAGAAAGAAGGAGTCTGTGAAGCTGCCAAAGGCAGGCTGAGCATTCCCCAGGGCAGCCTCCAAAAACCTAGAAAGAAGAACATGAGAGCTTACAGGAGGTGCAGGCTCATGGTGCCTCAGAAGGTTGCTCCAGTACCCCTTCCCATTTGGGGAGCCCTTTATTCAACACTAGCAAATGGCTAGAGAACTTTTCTGACATTTGTTCTCGGACACTCAGCCGGGCTCGCAGACATTCGTGTTGGAAGCATTGATCGCTTAGAAGTGTAGAGTTGGGTGGCAGTTTACAAAGCCTTTGTGTTAATATCCCACAGGAGGCAGCCTGGAGGAAGGAAGGCAATAGGGAGAAACTTAAGGGGTAGAGAACCTGAGTTCAAAATCTGATTTGAACACTTCCTAATAACAGAGCCTAAGGCAAGTTACTTACCCTCTTTGAGTCTCCTTAGTCTGTAAAATGGGATTTATAGTGTCTGTTGTTACTGTGAGGATTAAATATGATATAGATAGGAAAGCTGCTTTCCTGACACAGATTTGGCACTCAAAATATAATTCTTTGTCTCCCCACTCCTTTTTGGGGAGAAATAGGCAGGACAAATGTTGCTAAACCTGTTTTATATGGGAGAAAACGGAGGCCCTTAGACTTTTAAGGTGACTCAACTAGTGAGGCCCCGGAATGGATTTGAACTTGTGATTTTTCACTAACCCATTAGTTTATCATTCTTGCAAAGCCATGCCCTGGGAGTTGATTATGTCACTGAGCCAATTTCAGCAAGGGTTGTGGGGATTTGTTTTTTAATTTACTTACTTTTACACAATTTTTAAATACTTCTAGGTTTATAGAAAAGTTGCAAAGATGGTACAGAGTTCCTATGCACTCCTCATGCAGTTTCCCCGACAGTGAACATCTTACCTCACTATGGTATGTTTGTCACAACTAAGAAAGTAACACCGGTACATTACTACTAACCATTAATTACTATCTTACAAGTAATTGAACTCCATACTTTACCTGAATTTCACTAGCTTTTCCCTAATACCTGTTCTTTTCTAGGATCCTATGTTACATTTAACTGTCACATCCCCCTGGCCTTCTCTGGTCTGTGACAGTTTCTCAGGTGTTCCTTGTTTTGAGGGCCTCGGTGGTTTTCAGGAGTACCTCATTGTGCTTTGTGTAATGATTTTCTCATGGCTAGAGGGAAGTAGTGAATTTTTGAGAGGAAATGTTCACCTCTACCACCCTCAACTGGGATTAGTCTTGTGATTTTTATCTTACCAAGCACAGAACCCAACTCCAAGGTAAAACTTTTGGCCACCCCCAGGCTGCTCAAAAGATTCCCTCGCATGACACCTCATTACATAAGATCATGAGACAAAGAAAAAGCACAACAGTAATCCTTGCAAGGTAACAGCCCATCCTGTTGAAAAATAAGTTGGCAAATGTTGGAGGAGAGAATGTGGCATGAGGTGGAGCACATCGGGCTGGTAGGTTGGGGTCGGGTTTTCAAGCACCTGTCCATCTACCTTGTTGATGAATTGGTGCTTCGTTCGGTAGATTTCAAAGTAATATTCAAGGGTATTTTAAGCAGGGGAGTGACATGATATGAGGTTTATATTCTAGAAGGATCACTCTGAGATGATGCTTTGGAGATGGGAAGAAAGTGGGGAAACTGACCAGGAGACCCTTGCAACCACAGCTCACCCAGGGGATGGTGTGAGTGTGAATTCACCATTAACCAATGTCTCCTGCTTCCACTTACTATTGCGTTTGCTTGGCAAAACACCTGGCCCATGTCAGGTATTATATGTAGAATCAAATTGTATGGTTCTGAATGACTGATTATTTCACTTTATTAGACCAATACAGAAGCAGACAAGGGAAGGCAGTAGGGCATTGTTTACTTGAGATGCAAAGCAGGGAGTGCTGAGGATACAAGGCAACGTGTGTTGCCAGCCTCAGGAATCCGGCCTGCCGCCCTCCAGAGCAGCAAGAGCTGGTGCCCAGGGGAAGCACAAGCACATATTTGCATTTCCCCTGCCTTTGCTTCCTGATCCCCATTCCTCTTGTTGATTCTGCCATGTGCAACATGCATGGATGCAAAGAGCTCACCTGAGGAATTATCTAATGATGTAGTCATGCTTTTAGCAATCTACATTAGCCTTGTTTGACAAACTGTCAGAATACAAGGACAAAGAGAAAATTTTATATTACAGGTTTAAATGTTAAATCTTGTCATAAACTGCTCAGTGGCACTTCATGGAAGGGAAAATATATTTGGTGAAGAATAAAGTCAAGTTAAAACAAGAAACAGAGCATGTTCTGTTCTCTGGTAGATGTTCCTCTGCTAAGGATAAAAGTCCTGTAGTTTTCAGGGCCACATACAGGGCTGGGGCCTAAATGGCCAAGAGCTGCATATGAGGTCACCCTGGGCAAACAAAATTCACAGACTTGATGGGGGTCAGAAGGTGGCATGGTGGGTGACTGTGGAATGTGATTGAAAGAACACTTAGAATTATATCTCTTTGGGGTTAAACAACTAAATGGCTGGTGGTTTCTAGGCTTCTCTATATGTAACTGTGATAGGAACAGCAAGAGGCATCCAAGCAGAGCAGAGAGGTCCTGGCTAAAGTGGGAGATCTGAGTTCAGGTCCAGCCTTCAACCGTGAACCCTGTGGGACCTTGACAAAATCACTTCAAGGGTTATTTTTTTTATCCATCAGTAAAATAAGAGGGTTGAATTAGATCATCTCTAAGTTCCCTTTCACTCTAACCAGTCTCTCACTCCATGATGCCTAATCTGTGAAGTTACTAACGGCTTGTATACAGTAGTGAGGGATTAGTGTTCTCTGTAAAACAGGTGATGTGACCTGCTTCCCAAAGGTAGATTAAGGAATAGTTAAGGTGAGATTATGAGTGAAAGCCATTGGCATAGAACCTGTCAAATAGTGGGTTCTCAGGAAATCTAAGTGTCCTTTGTCAGGTCTCCCATTCAGTAAAAATGTTTATTGAGCACCTACTATACACCAGGGAGTGTTCTAGGAGTTGAGTCCACAATAGGGAATTAAATAAAGGAATTTGCTGCCTCCCTGGAGCTTTCAATAAATAAGCTAATGAATACACCCTGACATAGCATTTTTTCTCCATCTTCCTCTTTGGTTCCTTCCTACCCTCTCTTCTTTAACCTATCTGCTCTCAGCTCTTGTTGTAGATCCTGGTTGGCTGGCATCTAACCCTGGGAGTGATAGATCAGAGGCCAGAAGTCCTGGAGTGTGAGGTTAGATATGGCCAGATTTGGTCTGGGAAAGGGTATGGATAAATGAGCCTGAATCATGATAAGAGCAGGAAGAGAGTTACCCCACATAAATCGATCCCAGGGCCATACTTCAGGATCCCCTGCATCTGAGAACGCTGACAACACTGTGCTGGTTCCTTCTTTAGGTGAAGCATCTGGAAAGCCACACACATGGAAAACTGTATAAGGAAAGCCAAAAATTGTATGACTCTGCAACTCAACACCACCTGGGGCAGGGTGGGCAACGTGGTGGCTTCCCGGAGGAGAATAAAACTCCATTTCTACCCTCCAGGAGCTCATGTTTTCTTGGGAGAGGCAGACATGAATCTCAACGTGCTGTGCTCAGTGCTTTTATAGACATACAGATCCAAGAAGCTGAACAATGTAAGGCAAACTATTTTGACCACATCATTTTGACATTGCCCAATGTCAAGTGAAAAGTTCTGAAATTCAATAGCTCTAAAGAGTATTTATTTTAGGTAATAAAATCATAACTAATGCAGATAGATAGTTCACCTATTGATAATAACAAATATGTATGTAGATATATTTAAACTTAACTGTTGATTAAAATTGACAAAATATTAAATTAGCTTAATGAGGTTTTTATCTGCAAAATTTAATCAGAGTTTTTTATTTTAAAAATAGACTGGACTTGGTAAAATAACCTCAACAACAACAAATTACAGTGGCAGAAGGTATAGTTTGTTAAATTTAATATAGGAGGAAAACACCAATAAATTAAAAAATGTCATTATTTTGATGCATATGGAAAAGAGTCTGTGGACATAATTGAAGAAAATATTTAAAATAGAAAAATACATACAGTTCCGCATGGCTACAAAGAACATTGATCAAAGAATTCCCATGGTATAGTGGTCTGCTTATAGGAAACACATCTTGGAGGAAAATTCATCAACATTGAAGTTCATTAAAGGCGAACTTTGTGGGTCACAGGGGAGAATGTAACAGATCTAGAGGAACAACAGAAAATATCTAGGACACATGTTGTCTAAAAAGTCAATAAAGGCTCTTTGTGCACATAATTTCATCCAATTCATTCTTGTGGACTCAGCTCACTAACAATTTTCAGTTTGAGAGCAATGAATAGCATATTGCACACTGTGGTTCCTTGGTAAAGGTTTGTTGAGTGAATGAAGGATGAATAAACAAATGAAAATTAAAAGGATAGCATACCACTGACCCTCAAACATCACTAATCACCCTGGACAATAATACCTCCTATCACTTTGTACTGTAATCTGTTTTTATGGTCACCAGTCCTGTCAGAGGGTGATTTTCTAAAGGGCAGGGGCTGTATTTTTTCATGCATATGTTTATATTGAGTGCCTGTAACTAAGCAGGCATTCAGAGAATGTTTGCTAAATAAATGAATGACAAAATTTTATATTAAGGGTCAGGTTACTTAGTCTAAGAAACTTGAGATGTTTCCCTCATATTTCATTTTCTTCACAATAGAAGCTTAGATGAGCCAGGGGTATGTGGTTTGGGGCTTCTAACCCTGTAGAATCAGAGTCTGATTAGGAAATATACTTTGTAAGGGTAACACCTACACCATGTGGAGGAAAATATGAAACAAGATGATGTCTACTGAGGGCTCTCCCCAAAGCTGGTTTCTACTCCACTGTTTCCCTGGAGACCCCTGGCTCAGCTTGCTCTGTTCTTCTTAGCACAGCTTTTGGCCCCAGCCTTGACAGCAGCTTGGAGGCTGATAGGAACATTATTTCATGAAGTAATTTAGATATGATTTTAAAAAAAAACAAGTCTCATCTTGGCACAAACCCTGCAAGAGCTTGGATTTAACCTGTTATTACGACTTTGCGAGGAATAATGAATAGACTGCAGACTGGAAAACTGCACATGCTTGGGAAGAAGGAACTTAAATGGAAGCTTGCAGACAAGTCATTCACCATAAAATAAAAGGGAACTCAAAGGAGTGAGGTATGTTTATTAGTTAGTTTGTTAGTTAGTATAGAGTTCTCATTTCCACACTTAATTATAGGAAAAACACTTGAAGAATTTCTTCTTTGCTCTAATTTCTGGAAAGGATAGGTACTTGGAATTTCACAACTATAGAGTCTGTAGCCCAGGATGGTTGGAAATACTTGATATTAGGCCAGAGGTTTTAAGGGTCGGGTCATCATGGTTTATCATTACAAGGCCCCTTCAGACCTCCTACCTTTGGTAGGTCTCAGAGGTCCACTCATTATCTAGCCCTGAAGGGGTGTAGGGTGTCTGCTGATCTGACCGCTAGAAGAGCTAGCACTTCCAGAGATGGGAGATACAGAACTCAGCTCTGCAGTCGTGCAGATGAAATGCTGTATGAATTTCAATGAGTTATTCTACTTCTCTAAGCCTCAGTTTCCTCATCTGTAAAATGTCAATTGAATGAGCATAGGCATGCAAAATGTCCAGTGCAGAGCCGAGTACACAGCCAGTGCCCCAAAGCTGTAGCTAGAAGAACTAAGGATCAGAGGTGGTGCCAGGTCTCAAGCATACGCATGTTGATTTTTCAATGCAAGGTCCATTTTCATGTTCATTTGCTTTTGAAGAATTTATTGAGGTGGAATTGACATAATGTAGAATTAATCATTTTAAATTGAACAACTCAGTGGTATTTAAGTACATTCACGGTGTTGTGCAACCATCCTCTCTATCTAATTTCAAAACATTTCTATTACACCAAAGTAAGTTCCTATTCTCTTCCTCCCAGACCCTGACAACCATCAATCTGTTTTGTCTCTATGGAATTATCCATGCTGGGTATTTCATATAAACGGAGTACTATGTATCTGGCTTCTTTACTTAGCATAATATTTGGAGATATCTTTTTAAAAACTCTGGAAGTCTTTTGTTTTTTTTTCTTTTTAAGGTAAATTTCACAGAATAAAATGCACACATTTTAAGTATAGAGCTTAAAGAGTTTTCACAAATGTAGAGACTAGTAGTACAGTCACTACTTAATTGAAATGTACACTTTCCATCTGCTCCAGAAATTTCTTTCTTTAAAAAATAAATTTAATTCTAAGTATTTTATGTTCTTAATGGTATTATAAATGATATTCTTTCTAAAGTTTTTTTAATTGCTTGTTATTTGGTTTATAAAAATAAAATTGATTTTTATACATCAACCTTATATCCTATGACCTCAATATATTCACTTCTTCATTCTAATAGGGCTTTTTGTAGATTTATTTGTATTTTCTATATAAACAACCATGTCCTCTGTGAATAAAAGATAATTTGACTTCTTTTCTCCAATCTGCAGGACTTTTACTTCTTTTTCTTGCCTTATTGCTGTGGCTAGGACCTTCAGTGCATGAGACTAGAAGCATGAGAATGCATATCTTACCAAAATGAGTCTTGGAATGAAGTGTAGATGTTGTCCACACTGATAAAATAAAAGAGTCAAAAGGAAGCAGAAAAGGACACAGATATGAAAGGGCTACCAAGTCCGAAATGCACCATGATGACTCTCATCAGGATAGACATAAGACAAGCCCTTGCAATGAAATATCCTCAAGCCCCTACTCTTGTCTTTGGGATCTAGCCTAGACAATAGGATGACCTAGGGCAATGGATTCCTGGAACTTTTTTGAGCAATTATTAGGTACTTAGTCTCTGCTTCCTAAACACATTGTTTCTAATTATAGAATCATTATGGATACAGTTTGCTGCCCAGGAATTTTGATTTCTACCATGTGGTGTATGCTGCAGTTGAGTTTTATGAACTGATGTACCAGTGGGGCAAAGTCAAATCCATTCAGAAACTGACAATTGTTAGTGAGCTGGAGGTCATCTAATTTTTTCACTCCTAGGAGTTCATTTTTCTTAGACCTTAAGACATTCTCAAAAAGTTGAGTTTACCCAGACTTTTCACGTACATTTTTATTCTCATTCCTCACAGAGACCCAAATAATCAAATCCAAAAACATCCCTTTCTCTAGTTGACAAAACTGAGGCTCACAAAGATGATTGAATTGCCCAAAGTCACACACAGAACAAATGGAAGACCTGGGATTGGAGCCCAAGTTCACCCTCCAAAGCATAGACTCCTTCTTGCAGCTGCTGCCTCCTCATGGAAGTGATGCACAGACCCAGGCCCTGAATCCAGCTTGATGAAACCCTGGGAGTTGGGAATTGGCTAGGCTCCCAAACAAAATACAGGGGACCATCACCATCATGAAGGGTGTGTCAATGCCATACAACACAAACCATACCTATCACCTGACTAGTACAAGCGGGTCAGACTTTTTCACCTCAGCAAAAGAGAAGCTGAAGGCGTTTATGAATCTCTCTGTTCATAAAAGAAGAAAATTAGGAAAGCATCAAGTCAAAAGAGAGGTATGACTTTAAGTAATTGCTGGTATGAACAGAAAGTGACCTTGATGAAAAGGAAGGGCTGATGAGGGGAAAGGAGTCTGACTGTCTTCATACACTGAAGTTCTGAGACATCAGCGTAGGAGGTCAGGTGCAGTTTCTCAAATATGACCTGTTTTTCCAACCTCATAATTCTTTCTCATATTTTTCTCTCTTCCTAGATGTCCCTTCCTCCCACTGACCAGTGATGAATTCCTACCGATTCTTCAAGACCCTGGTAAGATCCTGTGCTCAGAGTCCTCTGCTCCTCTTTCCTATGAGCCTCCCCTCTATCTTGTCCATTTTTCTGAGAAATGAGATATCATAATATTATCCAAGTGTATTTAAAATTTTTGTATACATATAACCATTTAACTCTAGGGTTCTTGAGGCAAGAGATCGTGTCTTAGGTGTCTCTTTACTGCAGGCCCTATATAAATGCTGGCACATAGTAAACTGTCAAAGGCTTCTGCAGCAAAGAGTGAAAAAACTCAAAACACTGGGCGATTCTTCTGTTAAACATACGTTATATAACTAGCAAAAAGCTTCTACATATTTGCATATTGTCTCTAGGTTAGATGCACTACCAAGTAGAAGTAAATGTCAACGTTTAATGAGATTTCTCTGCCTACCGTCACGCTGTAGAAAGAGAACGTTGCCACTGCTTGTAGAATTTATTGACATCCAAGATTACATGCTGCTTTTGGAATGCACGCAAGACAGAAAAAAAAAGCCTAGGGAAATGGATGAAAATTTGAACATGTTGGTTAAAAATATTTAACTGCTAAAATTATATTGGAATATATTTTATTCAAAATAATGATCACAGGTCACAAACTAAATTGCACGTTCACGGAGAGGATAACTTAACAGACCCAGATATAAGTTTTGACTCTGCCGCTTGTCTCCACAGTCGGATCCCCAGCCTTTTGAGCCTGGTTACCTGTCTGTTAAGTGGCGGCAGTGCCTGCCTGCCCAGATAAAATGGTTTGGAGTCTCAAATTTCACAGTGCTCCAAAAGCATTTTGGAAAACTTAAACTACTTGTCATTAAAATTATTTTGATGTTAAGATGCTAATTACTCCCAAATTAATTTACAAATCCAACCAAATCCCAACTAAAGTTCCAAGGGAATTAGTTTTGAAATTTGATGAGATATTATCAAGTTCTAGAAAAATATCAGAAAAAAGGAGTCAAGAGCACTTTGAAAAAGAGGAATAATTAAGGGGTATCTGCACAATGATGTAGGAAAGCACGTTATAAAGTTAAAGTAACTTAAAAAGTATTGGTACAGGGGTAGAGCCTGACAAAAAGATAGTATACCAAATTTTAGTAAAAACTAAAAGTGGGATTTCAAATTATGAATGAGAGCAGAGGATGTTCAGTGAATGGGTTAGCACAATTGACTAGTTACTTGGAAAAATAATAGCTCATGCTGTGTATGTGTTGGGCCTGGCTCTACTTACTTTATACCAATTAATATTTTTAATTTTCACAGGAATTCCATGAGTACCTACTATTATTATCACCATTTTATAAATGAGGAAATTGAGACAGGCCAATTAATTTGTCCAAAGTCATATAATTCATCAGGAAAAGAGCTGGAATTTGAACCCAGGTAGTCTAGAGTCTGGGTTCATTATGCTATTAATCACTGTGCTATGCTGTCTGCCAGCCTCATGCCTTGCACCAAGATATATTGCAAATGGATTAAAGCTTAAAAATTTAAAACTAGGCCCGGCTGGTGTAGCTCAGTGGATTGAGCGCGGGCTGGGAACCAGAGGGTCCCAGTTCGATTCCCAGTCAGGGCACATGCCTGGGTTGCAGGCCAGGTCCCCGGTGAGGGCCATGTGATATAGGCAACCATACATTGCTCTTTCTCTCTCCCTTCTCCTCTCTCTGAAAATAAATAAATAAAATCTTTAAAAAAAATTTAAAACTAGAAGAACATATAAGTAAATCTTTCTATAATTTTGGGATGTGTTAGACATTTTTAAATGACACTAGCATCAGAAATTATAAAAGAAAAAATGATAAATCTGACTCTATAAAAATTAAAAATAGCAACCAAGCCAAACTAACAAAAATACAAATTTAGAAAATTACTCAAACCAACCAAGCAACAACAAAGCAAACAGAGGGGATTTAATGACAAACTGGAACATATATAAGCAGCATATGTAGTCGAGTATTATTCATAGGTCGGTGAATAAAGAGTTCAGAAGAGGATTGGTGAAATAACTCTGGTATATGCACACACTGTGGAAAACAACTTTTAAAAATGACAGTGTTAACTATTATTAGCATGGAAATATGTCTGTGATATGTTAATACACAGAAAATTACAAACTTACACTATGACCCCGTTTCGTGGGGCAGAAAAAGCATTTGATTGCGTGTGTGTTTGTGCGTGTGTTAGTGTCTGGACATATAGGAAAAGCCTGGGATGGTGAAGTCAAAAATACCCTTGGACAGTGTGGCTATGGATGAGTTTTACCTTTTTTTTTTGTACCTTTTTTGATTGGCAGAATTCCTTATGATAATGCATGTATTTCTTCAATTACAGAGTCATCTAAGCCTTTAATTATCTTTTTCCATAAAGTTAGAAAAAGAGAAATATTCTAACAGCATAATAAACACATATTTCTAGAGCACAGTAAATTATCTGATATTTTGATGTAAAGCTTACGGTTTGGGGTGAATGATTTATAGTAAAAGGCTAATGACACCATGTAATTTATTAATTTTTACATTTCAATTGCCTTGTGTTCTGAGAATAGTGACCTACAGAATTCCTACTTTGGGGAGTTGATTTTGGCTTTATTTAGCAGTCAAATGTATGATCTATATTTGTAAATGTTCCAGAAGATCTTGGAAAGAAGGCATGTTATCTGTTTCTTCCCCTAAAATCACTGTGTATAAACTAAATTAATGCAACTCTCTTATTCACATCTTCCATATCTGGGGTTGTCTTTTTTTCTCTGTTGTTTTTATTTTATTGTCTTCAAGTACAGTTGTCTTTAATCAACTTGAATGAGCAAGGTTGAAGTGGTATTTTAAAGTCTCCAATAGTTGTGTTTCCATGCATTCTGCATAGTATTTCAGACATATATGCATATTTTATACTGAAATCTCTGAGGCCTGTGCTATTTGTGGAGGTGTGAGGACATCCCCTGCCCTGTTTCATGCTCCCTGCTGCGCATTCTCTTTGGCGTGAGAATAATATTGTGGCTCCTACTTCCTCAAGGTTTGGGCTTACAAAAACAGAAGTGTGCCTTTTCTCGTCTTTGCGTTTTTAATCTCTTGAAATAATTTAATCCTATGGTTTCAGAGGTGTCTTTTACAGTTCAGTTTTGAATTCCAACCATGTATCTTTTCACAATTGGTGTGTTTGGTCTTATTTCTGTGATCTTCTTTCTGTTATGCTTCCATACTGATTTACTGCAGCAGAGCTTCATTCTCCAAAGTGGGGTGCATGTACTTCAGTTGTTGTACAAGATCATTCATTGGAGACTCAGAAGAAAATATTATCTTTTTACATAAAAATTGAAAAAGGTATGAAGCTTTACTAGTATCTCCTGCAGGTTGATGCTGGTGTGTTACTCAGGTCTGCAGGTAAGGCAGACCCACAGTTAATGCACAGGGAGCAAGTAGAAGAGCGTGACTTACAGATGTCGGGGTGAATTACAGTGACACTTGGACTCTCTGTTCATTTTCCTTGACTCACTGGAGTTTAAGTTCAGTGGATTTTAGGGTTACTTCATTTACTTTTATCTAGGCTGATTCAAAAATTGGCAAGGATCTTAAAATGATTCCTGAAAAAAAGATACAGGTTAAAGTGATATCTCTGATGCAAATACAGGAGATGAAGGACAACAACTCTCTCCTCCCTCTCCCCATTCCTTCCTCCTAGCGCCCCCCCGCCCCCACCCCCCCGAAAAAGGCCTAGCTAATACTTTCCTTTTTCCTGGCAGGAATTCACCATCAGCCGCATTATGAGGTAATACAGAGTGTTTTCAAAACGGATGTTTGGAAAAGTTTCCCGGTACTTCCATTGCTATCTGATACATTGCTGAAAACGATATAAATGTTACACCTATAAAAAATAATCTCTCATATCAACACACTTACAAAAACTTGAAATAGAAATTTTACCCTGTTTAAAAGTTTTAGACAATTTAAACCCATTTCTTGAAGCATAAAAATATAACATTTACTGATTCCATTTCAAGGACAATTGATGGCTATCACGGAAACTGGAAATTTACCGCCCAATTTCAATGCTAACACAGAAAGTGGGAATTTACTACCAAACTTTAACAATAACAAGGGCAGAGTTGCTAGAGAGAATAGGACATGAGTGTTGTGAGTTTTAGGTGTAGCCAATGCCGTAGCCTTGAGTTTTTCTGTCTCTGTAAGGATCTTATTCAGCTACTGTCATCACGAAAACAGAGTTTGAGATAAAAACGAATCCCACTCACACCTTGGAATCGCTATATTGTAGAACCAAGATTTTCAAAACCAGTGAGAGCAAATTAAATCACTCTGTTCCCACTAAAAGTTATTGTTATTTTGGTGAAAGAATATAGTTGTTTGTTATTAATAAATGCAATAAAATTTATTTGAAATCACTGTTAATTTTAGGCTTACCTCACTGGATGATTCTATTGCCATATGTTCTATTATGCATATGTATGTGCATACAATAATAGTACATGCATTTATATATAATTATTAGCGGGAAGTCCAGGAAGCTCAGAGAGTCCCAAAGAAGTTGGATCCAAAGAGGAACACACCAAGACACATCATAATTACATTACCCAAGGTCAAAGATAAGGAAAGGATCCTGGGAGCAGCAAGAGGAAAGGAGACAGTTACGTACAAAGGAATCCCCATAAGACTGTCAGCTGATTTCTCAAAGGGGACCTTGCAGGCAAGAAGGGGCTGGACAGAGGTGTTCCAAGTCATGAAAGGCAAGGACCTACATCCAAGAATACTCTATCCAGCAAAGATTTCATTTAGAATGGAAGGGCAGAGAAAGTGCTTTGCAGA
>PVJI01009996.1:0-62853 GCA_004026765.1 Micronycteris hirsuta
GAGCCCCCTATGGCAGCTCCTGAGTGGCTGAAGCAGCAGCACTGGGCGGGGGGGGGGGGGGGGGGCGGGGACAGAGTCGCCCGTGCTCATCCCGCGGAGGGAGACCCGTCACAAGGGTCCCAGCTGTGAAACACTCCCGTGCGGTGTGCTGTCGTCCCCAAAGGGCTGGTGAAATCCCCACGTGTCACTTTGAAGCATAAAAAAAAATGCTTCATTTCCTTTAGCTTATAAATGTGTTCTTTATATTTTTCTTTTAAAAACTCTATTTTTTTTGGATGGCACTAGAAAGGCATGGGCTAAAAGTGAACATTTCTTAGCCACAGGTTTAATGGAAAATACTTGGACCAGAGATTACAATGCCGGTGCCGCGCCCAGCGGTGCTTTGTGGGATGGGACAGCCTCCCGCACTCCACAACCCAGTCCCGCGCCGTCCACGCCGCTGCGGCGTCACACTGCGGCGTGCCGGGAACCCGGCGCTCTGATGCGGCCCGCCGAGTGACCGGTAGGGAATGTCTTCATTTTCAGTTCACTCCTAATCGGCGGCTGACACTTCGTTAGTCCAGCAGTGGACTCGGGATTCCTGGCGCTCAGCTGACAGTGCCGGACAAGGACAGGTCCACATGCGAACCCTCGCTGTCCCGGCTGAGCCCGCGGCGTGACTCCTACGGCGCTTCCCGCCGATGCCGGCCACTGGACAGCACGTTGTTTGGTGAGTGAGGTCTCCGGCGACAGACCTCCCTCCGCAAAGGCTCCAGACCTTCCGTGGCCTTCCGCCGCCGAGAGAGGCCGGTCCTGTGCCGACCACGCCGCCGGGCAGAGACGGCGCCCCCGAAGCAGACCTCACCAACCCGCACCGAGGGGTTCAGTACGAAACGACCGTTCTGTTCAGAAAGCACCAGGCTCGGACGGGTGAGTTCTGCGACATTTAAGAAATTACACCGGTTCTCTATGATCTTTTTCAGATGACAGAAGCCTTATCTGATGAGCCCAGCAGCATTCTGACACTAAAACCAGAGGGCCCCAACAAGGAAAGAAAACCACACGGCCACGTCGCTCCTGGGAAGAGATGCCGACACTTGAACAAGGAGTCAGCAGCGGAGACCGACAGCTGCCGCCCACACGCCACTGCAGCCGAGGCCCGCCAGGCACTGGATGTGAGTGCGGTGAGATCTGCTACTCTCACTCAGTCCCTGTGCTGGCCGGGCCAGACAACACAGGGACTGGGCTTCCTTATTTACCACCTCGTGACGGGGAGGAAGGGTCTTACAACCAACGGTTCACGGCACGAAGATTTCTGTTTAGTTGCACCCTTGCTGCGTTCTCTGAGAACAGCAGCAAAGGAACCCCTTACGGGTAATGCACGTTTCAACAGTGAGTTCTGCGTCGACATTAGAAGACACCTGCCCTCCTACTGGTACGCCAACAGCGGCAAAACCAACACCACCCATCACTTATTAGGCGCCTGCTGCATGCCACACCATGGGCTACATCCCCGCGGCAGATACTCAGATGGGGCATCTCGGTTTCCGTTCCGGCCTCCTTCCGTTTGGTAGCTGGAAAGCTACAAACCATGTTTCCCAGACCCCCTGGCAGCTCAGCTCTTGGTACAAATCAGGCTCTGCCAACTGGCTGCCTTCATGTGGCACTGGGACGGGAGGGGAAGGACAAGGCCACCGTCTCACAGCTGTGACTGGTCTACGGGGGCTGGTCTCAGCCTCCCTGCCTGCTGTCGCCAGGCGCGGGCACTGGGAGGCGGGCATGTCAGTACCTGTGGCCGACGTGGCACCTGCAGCAGCTGCCGGCCCTCTGGACCCCAGCGACCGTCCTGTGGCGTGAGGTCAGGGTCCCGAGGGCCCCGCCCTTCCGCTGACCTCCCCTGGAGTAAACCCCTTTCTCGGTGAGACCCCGAGCGTGGGTTCTTGTGTTCTAGACTGAACTCTGGGGATTCAGGCTTTTCTGCAGATGGTCTCATTTAATCTTAGAGTGAAATGCATTCTTTCTATCCTGCACGCAGGGAAAGTGACTCTGGGAAAGGTCCTTCTTCCTCAGCCACAAAGTGGCGGGCAGAGGAGGTGGGAATGCGGACTCGGGCGACCTGGTCAGAGCCCGGGCGCGGAATCACGGCACCGCCGGGCCCTGGGCCTGCCCCGGGCTTCGGATCCCAGGGAAGGCCAAGATGCAAATTCAACTCCAAACTTTCGATTTACCTTTGAACTCAAGTTCAAATCGAGGATGAGTTATGAAAAGCTCGGCTAATTCCTCTTTCTCCTCACCACCTCTGTAAGCTCACAGACTTTGGACTGACGGGAAGAGGAACTTCTGCTGGACTTGCAAT
Source organism: Micronycteris hirsuta (assembly GCA_004026765.1). Lineage (NCBI taxonomy): Eukaryota > Metazoa > Chordata > Mammalia > Chiroptera > Phyllostomidae > Micronycteris > Micronycteris hirsuta. Next base: position 2,336 of record PVJI01009996.1, read on the forward strand.
GTTCTCAGCTTACTCAGACTAAAATAAGAAGTCTAGAAAGCCACACCTCAGGAGTTTACAAGCTCCAAGTTTCAGTCAAGAGATGTTTGATGTCTCCTATTCTTTTTACCAGTCAGCAAAAAAGAATAAACTGTGCTTCTGACAATAACTAACGGAAAGAGAAAGAAGCGCCTAAATCCCAATCCTTCTGACAATAAACGGCTACCTGACCACGCAGGACACACAGGCAGAGTGCACCCGAGAGGACCCGCGCCGCCGGGTGGAGGCCACCGCCCTGCACGCTGCGCCATGTGACCACAGGCCAGCGCTCTCCCTTGGGAGACCAAGGGGGTTACACATGAATTGGAGCCCCTCGAAACCTAGAACCAAGTGCCAGCCCAGAGAAAGGGAACTGGATTCCCGCATGGCGCACAGCAAGCGCCGGGAACGCGGGGCGGGCTGGAGGAGCGGCCCTGGTCTCGGAGCGTGCAGTCCTCGGTGCACCGGGGGCGTCCGAGCTTGGAGACCCGCAGCAGATGTATGGCACCCGCGCCCTGACATCGGGGTATGCTACCGACTGTCCTCAGCTGCCACACTCGCATGCGCTTTGATAACTCCTGCCCAGCTCGTCCCCTTCAGTCTACTTTCTACACAGCAACCTGGGAGCTCTCGGAGAGGGCTCAGGCCTGACCACCGCAGTGCCCAGCGTGCTTGCTGTGGACGGACACAGCCCCGCAGGCCCTGTGCGCCCCACCTCTGCCTCCCAGGGCCTCCCTGCAGCACTTGGCGGTCCTCCTTCTGTCCCCGCAGCACGCCAAGCACTTCCCTGCGTCAGGGCTTCAGTGTCTGGGGTCTCTTACCTCCTTCCCCAGGTGACACTTAACTAATTTCTTCAGGTCTCTGTTGAAATGCCATTTCCTCCAGGACAGCTCCCCTAGCCCCCTTCCCGGCCAGGCTCCCTACTACATCTCACCCTACCTGACCACACCGCACCGCTGACGGCGGGACTCGGGCGTTTCATGTGTGTTGGATGCCTGTCTGCCTTCCTCATTAAACTCCAAGCTCTCAACGGGGGCAGTGTCTCCCTTGGTCACTGCTGTCTCCCCGGTGCCCCAGGCCCGTGACGAGTAACCGCCGCTCAGACCTGACACTCTAGTGGTGTCAGGACAAAGGATGCAAGACGGTTCCATCACATATCTGTTTGATGAGTGAATGTACGGTTTACTTTTGGCTGCACTGCAAGCCCTCGCTCAACATGGCCAACAGGTCCTGCTGCTCCAGGCAAGAGGAAACCGGTTCTCCCACAGGGCACCCGACAGAAACAACGGGGAGGCTCCCACGGGCCCTCGGCAGCGTTAAGATGAAAGGATGGTGTTTGAGCACCTGCCGCACGTACAGAGGAGCTTTCCCGGTGACTTTAATCTCTGAAGTGACATTGTCTGTGCATCAGAGTTCCTGTGATGTGAAATAGGGACATGGCAACGCTGCACTTCATTCTCATGAAGGATTAACATGTCCCTTCGTTCTAATTTACTTCATTCTAGTTGATGAGCTCGTTCACTCAAAATCCTCCAATGCAAACACTCCGAACGATTTCTGCGTCCTGGAATACTTCGAGATCTAATGAAAAGCTTCGATTGCTTTTTCCCAGAAAATGAATATATTCACAACATTCTGCAAACAATCTTGGGCAGACGGTCCAGGGACTAACCCTATGAATAAATTTCAAGCTCCTAAACATAGTATAAAACAATCATTTCGCTTGATCCTTAGCTACCTTTCCGAGCTCATTTGCCATTCTCCAATGTCATTTTAAACTGTAATAAATCAACTTCTGTGTGGTTTCCCAGCAAACACAGCGGCTCCTCCGCCTGGAACGCCATTCCCACCACTTCCCAGCCCATCCTCCAGGGCTCAGAGAAACGCTCACATGTTCTAGGACCTGCACCAGCCTCCGTGCGGGGAGGGGGTGCCTCGTAGGGGCTCCCACAACACCACTGGCGACCGGCCTCCTAGGCTGTGCTTCCTGGCGTGAAAACTGTCTATTTAGATTGCAGTCTTCCCTGGAGAACATGAAACCCTGTGTCCCCTCCGGGGTTTGGAGCGGTGAAACGCACAGAGACCCTCCGCAAGCGTGTGCTAACCGAGCTGTCGAAGAACCAAAATTAACGACGGTACAGGAGCTAAGCGAACCCACAGACACCATCCCTCAGATGAGAAGACAGGCTGGAACACCAGCGGATAAACTGAATACCCTCAACGATCACTGTCACAAAGGCCAACACACAAACTTATTTTATCCTAAAAAAAAAAAAACTCCAGCCCAGGATGTCAGTGTCAGTGTGAGTGTCTATTGCAGAAAACTATCGTGCAGCCCACAGGACGACGGGCGCTGTGTTTGGAGAGGTGGAAGGCTAACGCGGAAAACGTAGCACGTGGTGCCCGCGGAAGGAAAAGCTCGGGGCCACGCTGCGTGCGAGCCCCCCCGCCCCCCGCCCCACTGTGCTACCCTTTACATTCTCGTCGCCCTGTGAAAAGCCGGTCGCAGGCCTTAGCTCCCAGATGGTGACGCATGGCAACCCAAAGCTAATGTGTAACAAGAGGAGAACTTTGCACAGAAAGTTACATGTGCTGATGTTCCGAGCAAAGGCATTAGTTTTGCCACTTTAAACCTGCTGTGGTTACTCATTGACCTGACCTAGCAGACTGAGCTATGATTCTACAGCTGGTGCCAAAGGCGAGCGTCGCCATCACGGGAGGGATCACCAGGCACTGCACGGCCAAAAATTAACATCACGCACGCGGCCCCTGGGGCTGTGCTGCAGGCTCCGGAATGCCTCTCTATGCCAGGCTCCTCTGCCGTCCCGAGGCCGCTCACAGGAGCACAGTGGGGGTGGGTGACAATGGAGGCAGGGCCTAGGAGGGCTCACAGGCGCTTCATGGAAGAGCAGCAGGCGACTCTGCCCCGCTGGGAGTCCCTGAGCTGAGTGCCAGTCCAGCGGCATCACAGCCCCGATGCCCACTCACACTGCTGTGGGAACCAGAGGGGCCGAGGACAGAGGGGCTGCAGGGAAGGCCAGGGCCAGAAAGGGGACCGAAACCCTGGACCGAGATTGAGCTCGCCACGGAGGTGGAAGTGCCATCTCGGTTGGTCGGAGTCTTTTTCAATTGAATTGTGTAGGAGAAAAAGAGTTTGTGAAGCCCTTGGAAACAAAAGCAGGGCCCAGCGGGGCTGTGGGCGCACAGCGCATGTGAGAGCGGTTCGAGCTGAAATGTGGGAAATGGGGGGGATGCCGAGACTGGGAGAAAAGGAAGCAGCGGGTGCGGGCACCCCGTGCTTGGTGGTGCCAGAAGAAACAACCAGGGCTCACACTTGTCTCAAACCATAAATGAGCCTGTGGCTCTTCAAAGGCTCGGCCGATCCTTTCCAAGGCAGACTCCCCAGCCGTCTGTGCACTGCGAGGCAGGAATCTGGGCCACCCACACGGACGTTCCGCACCAAGTCCGCAAGACAAGCGTGCCCATCAGTGATCACTCACTCAGCCAGGGGAGAGCCACGGCCCTGCTGCTTGAGAGATTGCTGAGGAATGAATAAGTTCATGTTTTCATCTACACTGAGGGGTTTCACGGTAAGGACAAAATACAAGTAAACATCCAATCATCCCCATTACTCCTGAGAGAGGCTGAAGGTCCTGCTCGACACTTTGCAGGGTCTCCCCAGAGCCTGGCCGCTGGCCCTCACCGCTCTGCCACAGGGTCCGGGGGGGACGGTCGTGCCCGCTCGGATCACACTAGAAAGCAGGCACGGTCAGCGAGTGGGAGTGCTGGACGGCCGGGCTCCATCCCCCATGTCCCGGCCGTGGGAGGTTGGGAGGTGCTCCCCGAGAGCCACAGAGGTGACAGCAAGGTGACACCCTGGCAGCAACGCCTGGCGCGTGGCGAGTGCCCTGAACGCTGGTCGATCCTTCCCCCAGACACGTGTGTGACGGTGCGAAAGTCCCAGGCAGGCGGCGTGGAGGAGTTAACACGGACCCGTCTCACGGCACGGCCGACTCGTGGGCTCGGCCACAAACACAGCTGCATGGAGCTCCTGCCTGTGAGAAGTAAACACCTGGCCCCCTAAGATCCGAGGACAGCACCTACAGCAGCCCGGATTTCATGTATACTCGCGCCCAGCAAAGAATGTGTGGGCTCTGTGGGGACGACACTTGAGAGATGCTGTCTAGCTGCCGCCTTTAAGGCCAAAGCTGTGCTTGAACTACAGAGGAACAGGAAGTAGCTACCGTCACCACAGTTATTCCCAACCATCTCGCAGAAACTTGCTTACACAAAACTGTGTGGTTCGTGGAGGTATTTGACGTGTGAGGACGAAAGTCCCATCAAGTTTCTTTAAAAGCTTTACCTAACCTGCAAAACCTTCTCAGTACGTTTGTCTGGAAACGTTGGGCCTGCTATTTTCCTTCGGTGGGACATTCTGCGGCTTTCTCCCTCGTTGGAACACAAATGCCCCTACCTGTCTAGGGGGCAAAGCACAGCAGTGGGTTTAGCAACTTCCGCCCTAATAAAACGGAGCAGGCGCAGCAGCAGTACTTTATGAATGAAAAAGAGGATGGACTTGGTTAGGTCCGGGAAGGCTCCTCCCTGTGCCCTCTGTAAGGACGTTTAGTCACCTGAGAGTTACTGATTAACTCAGGCATGCTTAGTCACCGGCTAGAAAATGAAGCAGTGTGCGGACCACAGTAGGGTTCAGGGTCAAACTGCAGAGAGCAAAGGACAGCGCACTCACTTTTCCAGAGTCAGGGAAATGAAGGGACCGGGCCGCCCTGGGAGGCAGGAGCGTGGATGCATTATCAGAAGTGCTGGGTGAAGGGTCACAGGTTCTCGGGTGAAAGAGGGCACCTGGTTCCGTACCCGAGATTGGGGACGGGGCCCTGTGTCCCCACCTGTGCTGGGCTTGGCACCTCGCTCCTTTTGCCGGATGCCTGTGTGCACAGTTAATGCCACACCAGCGCTGTCCTGGAGTTCTGTCAGAACTCCCGGATTATTGGAAATACGAACCCTGGTGAGCACATTTATTTATAAGTTCAAATAATAGAGTTCTGGGCTGAGTCAGTCTGGACTTTTTTCTAGTCTGTGACTTTGGGGCCTTCATGATTCTTAACCGTCTTCATTCAATTATTACACATTTATTTTAAGCCCACGATAAACACTTTCGTGCTCTATGAGAAGACGGCTAGGAAGAACCAAGTTAAGAGTGAAAGAGCAAGTCCAATGTCTACTGGATAGTTACTACCCAAAAAGTGGACTGGCGCTTTGTGACCAGGTTGTAATTAGTGGACAGATGGCTGGCTGCTGGCACCTGTCCCCTTGAGTCCCACCACCCTCCTCCTCTCCGGTTGGAGTCTGGGAAGAACTCCGGGACAAATCGCACAGAATACCCCACAGCTTCCAATACCTGCCGCCACTTAGCCGGCACCAGCCACCTGAGGACACCTGTTGTACTGAGGCCCTACCCAATGTGGGCGCTGATCCTTCAAAATGTTGCCATTAGTAGAAAACTCGTATTTCTTTTATTACTAGTTAAGTTAAACATTTTCCCACTAATGCATTCTTTTTTTTTTTTTGTTTATTTTTTTTATTTTTATTTATTTTAGAGAGAAGGGAAGGGAGGGAGAAAGAGAGGGAGAGAAACAGCAATGTATGGTTGCCTCTCACATGGCCCTCACGGGGACCTGGCCCGCAACCCAGGCATGTGCCCTGACTGGGAATCGAACCGGGACCGCTTGGTTCCCAGCCCGCGCTCAATCCACTGAGCTACACCAGCCAGGGCACCACTAATGCATTCTTTAAGCAGGAATTTAAGATCTTCATGGTGACCACCAACAGAGTATCATGGAATCCCACCAGTGACGTAACCACCGACACAGCGCCAGGGAATCCCACCAGTGACGGAACCACCGACACAGCGCCAGGGAATCCCACCAGTGACGGAACCACACACACAGCGCCAGGGAATCCCACCAGTGATGGAACCACCGACACAGCGCCGGGGAATCCCACCAGTGACGGAACCACCGACACAAGTGCCAGGGAATCCCACCAGTGACAGAACCACCGACACAGCGCCAGGGAATCCCACCAGTGACGTAACCACACACACAGCGCCGGGGAATCCCACCAGTGATGTAACCACACACACAGCGCCGGGGAATCCCACCAGTGACGTAACCACCGACACAGCACCAGGGAATCCCACCAGTGACGTAACACCCTCGAACACCTCGTGCTACAGATGCTGCTGCTTGTCCCTATCCCCACAAAAGTGTCCCACAGTTGGAGACACCCAAAGAAACCACACTTCTGGATTGCTGTGAAGATCCTTCACCCCTAAAACTTAGCCTGAGCTCAGTGAGAGCAGGGGAAATGTCTTAGATGATTCCGAAACCCTATCACACTGTCGGTAAGGAAAACACTCTCTGCACAGGGTTGTTACAGGCATACTAGAAACACACATGGATGACGACAAAGTAGACACTGAAGCCGTACTTCTGAACGTCGGCTGCAAGCTTAGCTCAGGAAATGTCACAAGGGGGAACGAGTCAGGAGAAGCAACTTCTTCCCCCTCCCTTCTTGCCGTGCCCAGCACAGTTCCAGTGTCCGCCCTTGGCCCCGCCTTTCAGGAAGGTCCTGGATGGGGCAATAAAATGCACGGTCACCCTACACCTAAGGAATGTTCCCTTGAGGAATAGCAGACCAAAGTACGAAGCGCTTCCCTGGCCAGAGAGCTTGTCTCAGCGTCCCTGTGACTTTCACTTTGAAGACCTATGAGCAAATAACTCTTTGGGCCTCAAGGTGTTTTTATAATATTCGACTATTTAAGCCAAGTGACCTGCAAACAGTTAATCGTTAACTAAGAGAACATTTCTTGGTTATAGTACATGAGCATTCTTGGTGCCGTTCTATTGATAAGAGGGGCGCGGCATGGAAAGAAAAAGCAACTTATACAAGGTCACGTCCAGTATAAATCATCGGCTACAGGAGAGGAGGCTGGCAGAGCACTAACTTCTATTTTTTTTTTTTAATTAATTCTGTAACCCACACGGCCATTACTTTGCAGTTAGATCCCCTGTGCAATTAGGTTAGAAAGATTTTAATCATTCTATAAATGGCTTTGGAAACTGCAGGCAGTAATAATGTATTTTAAATTGTATGTGCAAAGTCACAGGCAAGTCACAGGTGTACCTTGGGTAACATTTTTTTTTTTAAAGATTTTATGTATTTATTTTCAGAGAGAGGAGAAGGGAGGGAGAAAGAGCAATGTACGGTTGCCTCTCACACAGCCCTCACCAGGGACCTGGCCTGCAACCCAGGCATGTGCCCCGACTGGGAATCAAACCGGGACCCTCTAGTTCCCAGCCCGCGCTCAATCCACTGAGCTACACCAGCCGGGCTTGGGTAACATTTTTTAATGGGCGTAAGTTTCATGCCTGAGAGTGTTTCGGTTTTGCAGAACCACAGTGTCCCTCATATTCAGAGCTATCAGAAGGTGAAGGGAGTATTTACAAAGCAGGTGAACATTTTAAATGAATGTTTGACTCTTTCGGTAATTAGAAGGTTAAGTGTGTGACATTGTTAATTTCACACGTAGGACCATATTTCACACCAGGGCACACAGCTGAGACACGACTCTAGCACGTTCACATTGCGGATTTTAGGAGAAAATCATAGTGGAGCTAATGAAGTCATTCTCTGCAGCAACGGGAACAAAACCTGGTGGAAATGCACTTGATAGGCTATGCCCAAGACCCACATAAAAACAAGACTCTACTGGCAGAAACGGCGAAGCACGCCATTTACGCAGTCGAAGGGACTCACTATAGTTGACATGTTGCAACCACAGTAACTTAGAAACACATCGCAATGTTAGGGTCCCAGCTGCAACCTGTGGGGGCGGGGCAGGGAACCTGACAAACTCATGTACCACTCACGTGCAGGAACAAGTTTCAGAGAATAACCCAAAGAACTTTCCTAAAGGATAAACAAGCTACAATCATTAAGATTGCGTTTTTCTGGCACAGCGCAGTGGGACAAAAGTGAAAGTTCAGAGGCAGGCCCGGGCGAGCCTAAGCACCCCGCGCACGGGGAATAAGGAGGGAAGAACGGAAGGTCGTCCTCTCGGGGCTGCCAGCGGGCTGGCTCCGCGGGGGGCCTCCCACCACGTGCTGAAACACCTTCCAGGGGTGCTCACCGCTGCAGGGCAAGGTGACAAAAGCAAAATGGGGGCGGCTCTCCCACACACGGTTTCAAAGGCAGAACGAAAATACAAGACTGGTAAATTTGATAAAACAAATGATACCAAAGTAAATATGTATTATGGGTATTGATCATTTTTTTGTTCTTAAATACTATGAGCTCTTAAATTTGTCTTTTCATCCCATTAGTTCCTCTGACACATAAAAATATTTTAAACTGTAAGGAAAAAAAATCAACCCTTTCTCTCAAGTTTCTTTGCTTTGGCCTAGAAATGACTTTCTTAACACCAAACCAGATCAATTTTCACTTGTATTTTCTCATAATTCTTTCATGGTTTCGCAATTTATGTTAATTAAACAGATGAGAGGTCAAAACACGGCTCTGTCCTACATGAACTGTTGGATTTGAGGGTGCTGCTTAGCCTGAGGCTCAGTTTCATTTCCCTGGTAAAACAGATATAACAACACCAACCTACTCGAGTTACCATGGAGATTACACAAAATAATTTACGCAAACCATTTACCATGGTAGAGCCTCATGTATAAAGAGTCAATAAATGGTAACTATGGCTTTTAATCTATTACACTGCATATCGATTAGATTTCTGAATTTCATTGATACACTTGCATGACTAGAAACTTATGGCAATGACGTTTTTTTAATCTGACTTTAAAACAAAGTTCACGTTATTTAATTAATGCTATAGTCTTCTACTTTTTAAGTTACTTTTAAACCATAATATATGCCAATCAGAAAAATATCTTTTTATTTTATTTTTTTAGGAAAATATCTTAATTCTCTGAAGACTATCCTGTTATAAACAGCAGCCTACCACTCGGTCTTTTAAAGTAGCAGTCTGAGGCTATCAGTGCACCCGACAACATTAAGGGGGCTGTCCCCCGTCAGCACTACTGAGATCACGCACGAACTCGACAAAGAAACAGGATGCTCACGCCTCACCTCCAGCAGCCCGTCCTCGGGGAGATCCGTGCAGTGGACGGCATTCTGGACCTTAGTTTTCCCGAAGGTCGCTCGGAGGGTTCCGGGACGCAGGTGCCGGGCGATTTCCTGTTAAATACACATTCGCAGAGAGACTCGAGTCAGCCACAGGGTGTCAGTCAGGAAACCGCCAGCAATCTGGACACTGGAACTACTTGTTTATGAAACACATAAGCAAGGGGATGGTCTTAATACTTCCATATCTTTCATGTTTTAAACCTCTTGTTTTTTTCACTCCAAATTTTATGAGTTATTTGTAACCATTTGTCCCTAAAGGTGAGCTAGTACTAAGCTGACACAACTGTAACATTCTTTCTAAAAAACACTTTTAAAGTCAGTGCCATTGAACTAGTTCATTTTAAATCAAGTTGCTGGATCGCCGTGGTGTTTATGAAACAAACCCTTCGCAGCCACGGCCCGGGTCCCCACCTGCGCGGTGCCCAGGATCTGCTCCCGCCGAGGTGGCAGTGGACTTGACGTTGAGCTGCAGAAGGAGCCTTAGGGGTGACAGGGAAATTTTCCTCGTATCTTCCACACACTCATGCTATTTCCAGGAAAGCTCAGTGCGCAGGTGACCCTGCGGCAGGAGGAAGTCTGGTCTAGACATTGACCTCTAAAGCTAAGACTTGGGGAAATGCACTAAGTAGAATTAGCAAAACGCTGAACACAAGGAGGAGACAGTTTAAGTAATTACACTGTTGCTACGTGCATTAAAAAGAATATTAGTTAATTGAATGACAGGTGGATCAGACTGACGAAACACAGAGTCCACCCCAGGACCCCCCTCTCAGCCTCAGGGCCCACCTGCAGTCTGCCCTCAATCCACCTCTTCAGCACAGTGGCCTTCCCTTCCGAGTCACCCCGACTGCCACGGCTCACCCTCCCATCTCGCTCAGATCGGAGCAGTCTCCTAACAGGTCCCTTGCCTCCATCGCCGAAAACTTATTCCACCCACTCGTTCACACGTCTGTCTTAATCTTGCAGCCTGGAAGTTCCGCGAGGGCGAGGCCTAGGGCCTTGGTCTGTGCAGCGCACAGAGAACGCCTGTGGAAGACGCACGGAGTGGCCGTGGCTGTGGCCGTGTGCGAGAGTGAGTAGCCGAGCGCAGCGACGGCTGTGCCCGCACTTACACACGCCATCGCGCCTCTCGGCTGCCAAGTCCGGGGCCTCTGGCCACATCACCTTCTTCGGATGCGCCTGCCAGCGACTCGCTCGGCACCCTGACTGAGGAGAACATCACTGCTTCCTCGCGGTCACACAGCACCAGGGGAGGAGACGGGGTGACATGAGAGCGACCCGCCGCGTGGCCCGAGACCCCTAGGTCAGGGCTTGAGAGTGAGAACCGAGACGCACCCACACCCCCCGAAGACCTACCGAGCCTCCTGGCGACCGCCCGCAGTGTAGGACAGACGGACTCGCTCTGAACAGGAGAGGTCACGTGAGGCTAAGTGATCTTGCATCGTATGCATTCAATTGATTTCCTATTTTTAAAATACGCCCTTCTCTACACCTCTGTAATGCAATAGCTCACATTCTTATGTACCGTAATCTTAATCCTCATTTATAAAGGAAAAAATAAACTCTGTGCACCACAGTGCGATGTCAAGCACATTTTCTTGGAGAGAGAGACATATATGTGTGTGTGCATATATATTTTAAAGCACTCATTTGTGTATAGAATACACTGAATCATTCTATTACTGAGAACATTTAATAAGTAAGAATAGCCCATTGCCTAGATAATTCAGGTTAAAGTTGTTGCCTTCAAAAGCATCTAATTTTCCTTCCCTGAGTTTTTATTGTAAGAAGCTATTTTTTCTTGGCTTTCATCTTTATAAGTAATAGCTCTTTTAAAAATAAAAACTTTCTTTCCTTCAGGAGTTATATTCTAAAAGGTAACTTTATCCTCCCCCCAAATTCATCTTCTCTGCCTAATGGAATTGTAAACGATGACTTTCATCTGGAAACACAGACTTTTTACATCACGGAAACACACTGCGTTTCCTCAGCTGTCTCTTCCAGACTCTGGTCTGCGCCATCCCCACCAAAGCCACGTCCAGAATGCATTACCGAGATTCCATTCTCTCTCCCGCTGTTGGGCTGCAGCCATTTATGAAAACTAATGATAACTTTGGACTTCAACTAGCCTGCATGATTGAGCACTTTAGGAAACCACAGAACAAGTCATTTCAAACCTGGCACTCAGCAGTAGTTGGAACGGACGCGGCCGCCCCCAGCCCTGGCCTTCTGCCAGGGCCTCAGACACAAGTCCCCAGCGATGACCATCCCCTGCCACCCCTGCCCACTGCCATTTCCCTCGTGCTGTTTAATTCATTTCTCATTACATAGCATGTTATTATAGACTGCCTTGAATTTTACTGAAAAAGGGAAATTTAAGATAAATAAATGAATACATGAATGGCATTGTTGTAGGTGTCTAAGAAATCTACAGTTAAGTTATAATACAAGGATATGTATTCAACAGATACCTTAATATTATAGTAACTGAGCACATTCTTAAACAATGAATTTTTAAAAATCACAAAATTGGTAATTTGTGTGCTACATATCCCACTTTGTGAAAGGTTTAGTTACTTTGATAAAAGCATTTACATTCATACAATATATGACCACCTGCTCTATTTAATTAACGAGCTACAGCCAAAGGAGCCCTGTATCTAAAACTGCTGTGGAACGTGGGTTTACGCCGTCGGCCACTTTCAAAGTCACGTATTTAATTCTGCTTCTACGATGGGATAGAAAGTGAGTTTTCAAACACAACAGATGAGCAGCTGCCAAGGGTTTCTAGCCTGAGCACCCCGGGGAAGAGCAAAGGCAGGTACCCAGCTCCCCGTTTCTTGTTTGCGCTGCGGCTGCCATGACTCTGAGCACAGCCTGCTTGCCAGCTGACACGCTCTGTGCGAGGAAACATGACTTAACAGAGAAATCAGTGCTTTGGCAAGTGGCCTTTCATTCTTGGCTACGGCTCACGCGTGAGTGCGGCAGGCGCTGTGTGGGGGGCACGGCGCGCCGTGTGTGACCAGCCCACGCCAGGGCTGTGCAGTGGGAGCCGGCGGGCCAGCCGGGGAGCGTGGCTGCCGCAGAGCCTGCCGCGTACCGCGTCCTCGGGCTGGGGCGTCCTCGGGCTGGGGTGGCCCAGACACGACAAAACTCCTATGTACACTAACGCACTTCGGGAACCAGCAGAGGCCTTGCCGTGCAGAGAAAGCGTTTTACAAAGGAAGCCACGTCATTCCTGAAGGCAAAGACGAGTAAACCCAGTCTTGCAGTTTTAGACAGAGAATGACAAAACAAACTCTAAATGGATAAACATCATTTGCCTCCTGACCCAGCAAGTTCACCTGTAGGAACTTACTCTAAGATAGCAATAAAAAACATGTGCGAGCATTTATATTCAAAACCGGTTTCTGCAGTGTCCTTGTACACAGAATTTTTAAGGAATCAACAGTAGAGCAGCAATTAACCAACCCATATGCTGGAATACTATGCAGCTTTTTTTTTTTTTTAAGATTTTATTTATTTATTTTCAGAGAGAGGAGAAGGGAGGGAGAAAGAGCAATGTATGGTTTCCTCTCACATGTCCCTCACTGGGGACCTGGCCCACAACCCAGGCATGTGCCCCGACTGGGAATTGAACCAGGACCCTCTGGTTCCCAGCCTGCGCTCAATCCACTGAGCTACGCCAGCTGGGCACTATGCAGCTTTTAATAACCATGTTACAGAAGTGTATTTAATACATGAGAAAGAGTGCAACATATTTTCAATTAAACAAGGATACTGCAAATAGTAAATATTTCATGATCCTGTTTTTATGATATGCATAAAAAAACATTTTGGTCTGAGGCTGAAATGTTAGCAGTGCTTATTTCTGGGAAGTAGAGAAACATGTTTGTTTTGTTGGGTCTTGGTTCTCTTCCATAATTTTCCTTATTTTTTTGTTTGCTTGCTTTTTGGGGGACTGAGGGTGGGGGTACTCCATGAACTATTTCAGTAGTTAGAAAGAAAACAATGACAATCAAGTTAAAATGCTCCACGTCACTACTCCAGAACAGAGACGGCTGCAGGGTTAGTTCACCGGCTCTCACTGGTGAGGAGCCGAACTGAAGCGGACTTGGGGCTGTGGGGAAGGGCTGGTGAGGAAGGACAGTTCCTACCAAAACACCTGAAAAATGAGCCCTATTGGGATACTTTAACACTGGCAGTCCAAGTTAGAAGTTCGCAGTCTCCTAGGATGACCTTGAATGCCTTCGCTACTTGGGGAAACAAGGGGGATCAAAACTGTGCCCTGTAATAAGGAGCATGGGCCTCTGCTGCTACTGACGCCTGGGAACTCAGATTCATTGTTTATCATTCTCAATGGCCCACCTTCAAGTTCCATCAAAAAAGGGAAGGAAAGGCCCAGCTAGTGTAGCTCAGTGGATTGAGCGTGGGCTGGGAACCAGAGGGTCCTGGTTCGATTCCCAGTCAGGGCACATGCCTGGGTTGTGGGCCAGGTCCCCAGTGAGGGCCATGTGAGAGGCAACCATACATTGCTCTTTCTCTCTCCTTTCTCCTCTCTCTGAAAATAAATAAATAAAATCTTTAAAAAAAAAAGGGAAGGAAAGATTTTTATAGGGTTTACAGTAAGTGTATGCATAATTCTTGTCCCTAAAATGAGATACCCATAGAATCTGAGTTTTCTTAAAGCTTGATGTCCCAAATAAGGGCAGAAGATAGAAAAAGACTGGATAACCCAGATGACTGATATGTGCTATAAAGATTTTTGCTTTTAAGCCTAAATTCAGCAAAGCCAAAAGTAGAAGTTATTCACACAGAATCTCATCTAGACTCATAACTACTAAAATGAATAAGCAAAAGTCCATTGATCAGATAAATGAGAAAACAAAGACGACACCCCACACCTCCCATTATTCACAGAAATTGACTTAAATCTGTGTTCACGTCTTAGTGCTATTTTCATATTGCAGACGAATGGGGGCATTTAAATCTTTTGTCCTTTTTTTGTGGTGGTTGCTGAGACAAATAGCATCATCAAGAGACAGCTGCCAGATGTCTGCCAGAGGCTCAGCCCTGGAAGTATGGTCTGTGGACTGGCTGGATCCCATCACCTGAGCTTGTCATAAATGCAGAATTCCAGCCTCCAACCCCGATGGAAATATCAGTTAGATGCAACAAGATTCCAGGGGCTTCCGATGTTCATGGAAGTTGAAGAAGTTCTGTGTTAGAATGTTTTTCCGGCATTGGAGACACCCGAAAGGTATAGTGCCCAATCAGTAACTAGCCCAGGGGGTGGGGGGCAGCCATGAAGGATAAATCACATGCGAGCGGCACATGCCAGTCGCTGGTGCAGGCGACCGACGGTGTGGGGCTCCAAGGAACTCTGCAGTCGCTCTGGGGTGGGGCAGTGAGTGTCGTCTTCAAGACGGAATGTGGGGAAGAAGAAAGACTGGGGGGTGGCAAGTCCACCCTCCACCCCCCACCCCGCACGAGTTTATTCTCCAGCAGTTCTGCACATCGGACACAGCCGGAGCTCTGAGGGGAGTGGGGTCAGGAGAGGAGCCCGGCTGAGCAGCGCAGTCACAGGAACCAGGGAAAGCACGCTGGTCAGGAAGGTGCGCTCGGGAGGCCACGGAGGCAGGAGTCTCGAGAGAGCACACTGGGGTATTCTGGAACGGGCAGCCTGCTGTGGGTGAGGGTGGGCAGTGCGCCCCACTTCCATGCCCTGTACTTCTTACATCACCTGTTACATTGGGGCTTTACCTAAAACGCAGGGAAGCCTGTTTGGGGAGCACCCCTGAAAGGAATTCTATTGGAAAGAACAGACTTTTTAAAGTACCACATAAAAAATCAATTACTGTGAGTTAATATTTTGGTTATATTTTAAGTGCTTTTGAAAGACCACTCCTGTCCTCACTTCAGAGGAGCCGTGAGAGTCGCTCTGCTGTCTTGTGCCGCCAATCGAAACTCAACAAACAACGGTGACATTTCAGGGCCCCTGACATCCCTTTCTTTGGCTTGGGAAGTGGCAGGACTGTCTCACTGAGATATAAATAAAAGGTCTCATTAACACCCCCCCCCCCCCACCGGAACGCCGTGGCCCGGTGCTCTTCGCGCCAGCTGTAACCGATCCTGGGCCCAAACCTGGCACCGGGGCCCGGGGCCTCCACCTAGTGACCGACTGGTCAGGAGGCAGGCTTTCATGGCCAGACACGGCAACTTAGAAATATTTTCCCCCAACCTGAACACGAAGCCTCCTGCTGTCTCCAGGGACTGCGGTGGGGCTGACGTCTGAAGCTGACAAGCATCCCACGGGCCCTGGGGAGACAAGGCTGGCACTGCGGGGCTGCAGCCTCCGGGGACTTTCCAACGCCCAGGGCCGCCCCAGAGGGTGGCTCTGCCCCGTCCCCGAGCTCCCCCTTCTGACCAGGATGGGCACGTCTGATTGACTGTGACACGATTCCTTTCCCAGGCAGTCAGAGCAAGCGATCTTCACCATGAACCCAGAGAACATGGAGAGGGAAACCACGTGGAGAGACCTTGAAGGAGACAGTATCATCTGGGAGAAAACAGTTCATGCAGCCAAAGGGAGGTGAAAGAATCACTAATGAGGAATATTTTTTAAAATAAAATGAAGAATACAGGAGAGGGAAACAGGGCACTTAAAGGGAAAACTTTCTGTGAGGGCCACCTGGATACACACCCTGGAAATGGGGAAGCCGGGGAAGGAAGGGGTAAGTTCCGGAAACCAGCTTGATGTCATCTCTATTGAGATCTAGCAGCTGGGCCGATAACCGCCCCAGACCCTTAAAGTAGAAGTTTCAAGCTATTCACAACAGCTGACATGGGGTGTGAAGCCTGATGTTTACTGGTTGCGGAGTCAAGGTGTAGCTGCTGCTGTGGAGGTGTGCTTATTATATTCACAGGAATTCTAATCTTCAGCCAGAAATCGGTGAAAACAGTGTGTGATTTTTCTGCCCTCACACAAATTCACAGACTCCTAAATTCCGTTCCTCTGAACTTTCAGCGTCTGCAGGCAGCAGGGCAGGAAACCCTGGTCTGGGCCTGTCTCAGGCTGAACCCACGGGGGAAGGAGAATCTCCAAACCAAGTGCCGCTCCATTCCCTCAGCACCAGGAGCGGGGAAGAGAAAACCACCCGACAAAAACAGAACTGTTTTTCCAAATGCCCTTAACGGCAGTGACGGGGTTCACACTGTCATTACCGATGGCACACGAGCAAGCCCCTGTGCTAGACTATGTGTGTGTGTGGGGGGGGAGGGGCGTTGATTTCAGGACAGACGCTTACTTCCTAACACGGAGGAGCCACGGCAAGCACAGAGGTCTCGGCGTGTGTGCAAAGGTCCCGGGAGGGCGCGTGCCACCGAGCAGGCTGGGATCCAGGAGCAACAATTTGAAATTTAGGGTTATCTTGCCCTTGTCGCTAAAAGGTCGAAGCTCCGTTTCAAAGTTCTTTATGGTCTTTCCCTGCTTCCCACAGCCAGCTCGGCAAGAATTACGGTTTGGAATCTTATCCTGGCTGTCATCTCCAACTTCGGGCACCAAAGTTGGGAAACACTTCCTCTCAGAAGTCCTCTTTGGAGACGCTGGCGCGGCCCGCACGGCCCAGGACGCGGGCACAGAAACTGGGTTGACTTGATTTAACCCTCGATGTCTCAGTCTTCTTTGATCATAACTTTTTTCTTTTTTTGGCCCATTTGATACATATGTTCATCACGGCAATTATAGGACCTCACTGGAATTACCGATCACCCAGAGGTTCCCTTCCACTAGGACCTAAGCCTCGTGAGGTCAGGGAAGGTGGGTCCCCCGCCTTCTCACTGCCGATGCCTCAGAGGAGTAGGCACCCAGAGGGTCCGTCAGTGTGCGGCTGCTTGGTGGGCTGGCCAGTGGCTTGACTGGGTGAGTGAGTGAGTGTCTCAGAGAGGTGGAAAGAAACGCCTTGAGTCGAGGCTACAGGGGGGCACCTCTGCAGCAAGGGCGGAACTGTCCACGCCTGGGAGTGAGGTGGGCAGCGGGAAGAACATCAGTGGAACAGTGCTTGTGATCAGTGCCCTTCCCGGGGGACGTCCGCATTCACAGCGACAGCTGCACTGGGGTGGAGGTGGAACCTCTCAGAAGGAGGGGAAGCCGCGGCTCTGTTCTAGTCATTTCTGTAGCTCTGAAATGAGGGAGGCACTGTCATCAGAGAGTCAACCACTATTTCATTTGCATTTTGTGCAAGATTAGATGTGACATGTCAGCAGGTGCCACAATCCCTAGCAAATTGTGGTCTTTACTAGGGAGGTTTAAAGGCCAAACCTGGGTACAATCCCACACAGCTTCCAAATATCACCTTTCCTGGGTCGAACCGCATTTGTAGGAGTTAACACAGTAGTAAAAAGATATCCGCAGAGTTACAGATTTAGGAGAAAAATATTATTAGTTGGATTTCAACTCAGTGAGGTTTTAAAGAGTGTTTTTTTTTTTCAGAGACCATCTGTTTTAGGGTCCTAATCAACTAATTCCACCCACTTCCTCATCCCCAAAGCAGAACTGATGAGAAACACCACCTGCCAGTGCCAGCAGGGTGGCATACAGCACTTCTGCTTTCACAAAGCCCAAGTTCAGAAAGAATCTCCAAATCCCAACGAACACTGAGGGACCCGAGGAAGGGCCCCCTCCGGCCAGACTGCTCTCTTCAGGAACAAGCAAGACGACCTGCTCAGGGACTTCCCACCAGGGACCACGGTTCCAAATTTCCTGAACGCTGATCGGTGCCTAAGCAACACAGTTTAAACTCAAGATCGAATGTTGTTTTTTTCTTTTTTCTGTTTCTAACTTCTACTTCTGGGAATAAAAGCAATGTCTATGTACCTACAATTTAAATCACCAGCTCAGGAAGAACAGTTGGACCATGACTACAATTAAGAGGCTCTGGCATTTTAATCACTGTCGCTGTCTTTCTTCCAAAGTTTAACAGTCTGTTCTCCCGCGCATCTGTTTATCCGGAGCAGCTGAACCGCCCGGTTGCTCACGCCCACACCCGAGTCACCGAGCTCTGCCAGCTCGCCTCCAGAATACGTTCCCCACCTCCTGCTGCCGCGCCCAGCCACGGCCATCAGCTCGGGTTCACTGACTCACTTAACTCAGGCCCAAGTGGTTTTCCACGGGGAACAGACCACACTGTGGTCTCTGAAACACAAATGTCATCACATTAGTCCCTCGTTCCAACTTTTCCACGGAGCTCCCATCGCACCTGCATCTCACTAACTGGTTAGGGGGCGCGGCCCTCACGGCCTGCCCTCAGCTCTCTCTCCCCGGTCGCCTTGCAGGCTGCCCTCCCCTCTGTGCCGGGAGCAAGGGCCCCCTCTGGACTTCCCTGGAGTCCCAGACTGTGGTCGGTCCTCCCCAGCCCTGAGGCTGCCCGCGTGGCTGCCCTGTCCCTCGGATTGGGGAACGGAGGAGAATCCCACACTTTGGCCAACCCCGGACCGCCCGTTCTAAGCCTGTGCCCAACCACGAGCCCGCCTGCCGGCACCCGCCGTGGCTGAAACACACGAACTCGTGGATCCATGGGTTTAATCGCCATACTCTTCATCCCACTTCCAGCTCTGCGGGACAGAGCCCACGCCCGTCCTTCCGCGCTCAGTACCCGCACGCACAGAGCAGGCGGTCGTCTCAGCGGAACGGAACGAAATGCACCCCAGTCCAACGAGCAGGGAGGCGTGAGGGCAGTAATCCGTTCAAGTCACAGTTATTTCTGGTAAACCCTGGGCCTGCCCATAGCAAGCCTCTGGAACTTCTGTTCACAAAGGAGGCTTTTCTGTGTTCTCCATGACGCTGGGAAAAATATATAAGCTACACATAATTATTTAACTGTATCAACAATACACCCATATCTTCATTCTAGGAGTGCAAGGCCCAACCCAGAGAACGTCCCAAAGTTCGCTTCCTGAGTGAGAAAAGACCAATGTGAAAAAATAGTTGCACATCTGAAGCTTTGTTGCCCTTGGGGACTGGTACATTGGTACCCATGTGAAGAAAACTGTGCTCTCGCTTTGCTGTTTAGGTATTCTTTCAGTGGTAGTTTCAGATCCTCTAGAAAAATCATCCCCCCCTTTGGAGGGTTAATAAGTACTGGCTTTTTAGTTGCATGGCCTGATAAAATTGTCAGAGATCTAAGTTATTGTTTAAACCAACTACAATAATTCTTTTCTGTGTGTGTGTTGGAGAGAGAGGCGGGGAGAGAGAGAGACAATGAAATGTGTGTCTGTATCTCATCTTTCTCCTTCCACTGATAATTTTGTATTAGTCTGAAACCAGCTGTCTCACTTCTGTTTTTTAAACTGAGGTATAACTGACAGATGACATTATATGAGTTTGAGGCGATTTGATACAGTGATCACCACAGTGAGCCCAGTCAACATTCATCTCCACACAGTTACAATTTTTTTGTGTGTGATGAGAACTATTCAAATCTAATCTCCTAGCAACGCTCAAAGACACAATAGCATACCATTAACTAGAGTCACCCGCTGCAGGGGACGTCTCCAGGAACTGGGCATTTGTAACTACACGTTTGTACCTTCTGACCATCTTTGCCCACTCACCCACCCTCTCAGCCTCTGGAAACTCCCGGTCTGTTCTCTGTGTCCGCGAGGGCGTTTGCTTTTGTTTCTGTTTTGTTTTTAGATCCCACACGTCAGTGAGATCACTCGGCATTTGCCTTTCTGTCTGACTTAGCACAGTGCCCTCCAGGACCAACCACGCTGTCACAAACGGCGCGATTTCCTCCTTTTTTGTGGCTAAATAACAGCGGCCGCACCAGCCTGCCTCCCAACCCACAGCGCGGAGGGGCCCTTTCTCACACCCTCACCAGCACCTGCTGCTTCTCTCCCTTTGGGAACAGGCATTCTGACAGGCGTGAGGCGTTCTTAGGTTTTGACCCATCTATCCATAATATAGGTAACGATGATATACACAGTATAAAGCAAAGACTCATTTATACTGCGGTTTTTGGGTCAGTCTAGCTAAGTCACTCAGAGAAAGGCTACACAATGTCTAGTTTTAAACTGTGTAAAGAGAAAAGTACTTTTATATCTAATTTTCAAAAGTCATTTGATTTATACATGCTTTATGCCCCGGTATTATTGGCATGGGTCACACAGGCACGTAATAAGACAGTTTACTGTGATGATTAAAGGCATGGACTTAGGAACAAGATACAGGTTCAAATCCCAGTTCTGGCTCTCAGTGACTGGAATGACAACAGAGAGGGAGAAATGTTTTCACTGTCAGTTAATGTAGCTGAAAAATGTGCACATTACCAGAAGAGGATACATAAAATTCCAACAATCTTACTCGTAAATTTGAATTACATCTCCTGCCTTCCTGGGGAAATATTACTGTTGAACAGGGATGTTATATTTGAATAGAGCTTTGTTTGACTTGGCATGGAGCAATATTATAAAATACTGTTTGATTCAGCAGTTCAATGTCAACTGCCTCTCTGTGACTCTTATTAGGTCACATTGTTTTATCTTTTATAATCACAGAGCAAGCCAGTATCTTTGTCAAGTTTGGGGACTTAATGTTACTTAACACCAAAGCAAAAGAAATCTGAGATGAACAGCTACTCTGAAATGCAAGAATTTTCTACTGTGTATTGTGTACTTTCCCGAGCTAACTTCATCAAACCTTTATAGCCATCTGCTCTTTGAGAAAAATTATTTTCTTTAGCCAGGATATTTTATTAGGCAGGCATTGCTAATTCTTTTTAAACTGTATTTTTCATTTATAGATGCCATTCCAACTTAGGAGAAGATGCAGATGATACGGTCGATCCCCGTGACTCACGGAGTCCACATCTGCAAACTCACGCACTCAGTGAGATTCACACGTAACCCTTCGCTTTCACTGGCACCGGTGGGCGTGCCCGAGCCACCCAGTGGGGCGGAGCAAGGCGACCCCCTGCGCCCCCGTTCTAGCTTTCGCCCCACAAGCAGACGTCCTGTTTGCAGTCCACTCAGGGCCGCATTTCTCTCGTGTCTGTTTCCGAGTGATGGTGAAATGAAAAGCAGAGAGCTTACATTTTAATTGGCATTTGAAAATCAGGAGCACTCCCTCGGTTCCGCCCAGGCGGCAACATCCGCGTGGGGATTTCTCATGGGTATTTTAATGCGACTCCTGCTTCTCAGCCCCTCTCTGAGCCTCGCCACGGAATGCCCACGTGAAGACAGCCTGAGACAACTGAAAGGTAGCCTAGAGAATATTGAGTGTCACCAAGTCCCCTGCCGGTACTTATTTACGGGTCTGGAGTGAGGCCACCACATCAATAGCGTTCACACTGAGAGCTTCACGATGGCCCCTGTGTCAAAGGGTAATTAATATCTCAGGCGGTTCCCACCACAGAGTTTGATGCATTTGCTTACCCAGACAGTTTAGCAAGAAGAAGCAATAAAAGAAAATGCCACAGTAAATGCTTCTGCCAGTCTAATCAAAATTCATTTTTCTTAGAGTATATTACACACAAAAAAATAAATAATTTTGAAATGCTATTTTGAATAAGAAGTTTCATCTAGTATGTTCATATTTGTATTATTTCTTTTAAAGAGTAAAGTAAAACTATTGAACGGATCAAGATATTTAGTTAATGAATAAAACAAACTTGGTTAATATTTAAACAATAACTCACAGGATCAGCAGGTCCACAGAATTCTCGAAACGTCCTTGTAGGGTTAGTTTGTTGAATCTCCATCGCTACGCATGGGCCGGAATACATTTCTGTCACCATCTCCTGCAATGTGCAATATAAAGTGTTAAAAATTAATATGTTAATGATTTAATCATCATTTGCTCCTCTTCTAATTGCACCACTATTCCACTAGCCTCCCGGTGTTAAAGTCAGTCACCTCTGACTTCTTCCCCACCTGCGTCCACACGCCAAGCAGTTGCCAAGTTTTGTCCATTTTTCCACGAAAACGTCCGTGCTCCCCGCCCTGCATGCCCACAGCGGCCCCCACCTGAGTGCGCTGCTTTACCCCCGGGCCCTTACCCTTCCTGAAATGATCTTCTAGCACCACTTCCTGTCAGACACCTGACCGTCCAACACTCATTTCTAAGGATGTAAATTCCAAAGTGCTCCTTCCAAGGACACTTTCAAAAATCATAATGATGTCCAGCAATGAGAAACAACAGGGACCAGGTTTACTCTCTCCCATTACACATCCAGAACCAGACGATCGATATGAAACCCAAGACTGCAGGCACTGATGACAGAGAGCCCCGGACGGCGGTCCAAGAGGAGGGAGCCGAGCGAGGGAGCCACACTGCCCGCCCCGGCTCACTGCCCGTGGGCGCTTTCCCCACGGTGGCGGGGGGAGGAAGCACACAGAGCCCAGCATGCTCTCTGAGCACAGGAGACAGAGGCTGGGCTCAGGGAGGCCAGTGCAGCTGGATTTGGCAGGACAGGACGCTGCAGGGGCGGGGCTGCGGGAGGGGGACCCACAGGGATCTGCAGGGAGGCTCGCTTGAGTCCTTGGCTACAAAGAGTCTGTGTGTGCAGAGGATAACCAAGGCCGAGAGGAAGCGCTACGAGAAGCGAACGTGGAAGGGTTCAGAGACAGCACAGCTGAGATGGGCTCGTGTCCCCCAGTGGCACGGTCAGCACGGAGACAGTGCCCGGGGCATCCGCAGCGTCTGCGACCCGGGGGCAGAAGTTCTGCTGGGGAGTGAGGGCCCACCAGGGAGCCGGGGCATCAGGAGCTGGGTGAGGCCAGACCACGCAGGACCACGGAAGCCACAGTAGCCACGGTAATGACTTTGCAGGTTTTCGGATACACAGTGCCAAAGTAGAATAGAGGTTATTTACTGCAGACAATATTGAAATACTGATCTGGACTTGGTCATCATACCCAGCAGAAATGTCAGAAGTTAAAAGAGGAGTGAGAGGATGTCACAGCATGTCCCCAGAACCATGCTCCTTAGGGTCCCTGTGTCCCCTGGAGTCACTCTGCTCTCTCACGAAGGTCACGAGTAACTGTTTTTATGGATAATTACATGGAGTCTGATTTTCTGTCGCGTGCTGCTGAAGTACTGCCTGCACTTAAATGTCAAGAGCCACTTCTCAGCAGGGGCAGGAGGTGCCTGGACCCGCGACCCACAGAGAAAGGAGTCGTCTGCCTTGCTTTCGCTCGTCTCTCTCTTCTCCTTCAGTGCTGATACCAAAAACTGCTCAAAACGCAGGCAGAGGACCGCACAGGATGCAAAGAAAAAATGTGGAAAAAAGGACTCTGTGAAAAGCTCTACGTGTTCCTTAAAAAACAAACGCAACTGAATTCCCATGCTTAATTCTTATAATTAAGCAAGAAACCACTGAAACAAAAAAGACCCGTCTCCCTCCTTTGCAGCCCCGGAGCCAGCGCGCACTGGGCGCTGTGTCCGACCCGCACTCTTCTCACCCAACACGTGCTCCTGAGTGCAGATGGCGGGCGTTTTCTGCGCATGCTCACCTCTGCACCCCGGGTGTCGTGCACCCCGGGTACTCAATCCACGCTGGTAAGGAAGTGGGCCGTGATAACCCCGGGAGAAGGAATTAGCATCTTTATATGACTGCGAGAGCTGACGCAGCCAGTGCAACTGCACGTGCTCGACAGAGACTCTACTGCAAAGAATTGTGTCAGGCAGAATAGTAATAATAATAATAGCAGCACTCACAATAATAGCAAAATAGCGAAGTTTACTTAGTACTCTCAGTATGTCAGCCTGCTTTACTTCATCTGGTTATTACAACACTCTCGTGGACTAAGGAACAGCATTATTTCCATTTTGCAGACGGGCAGACTGAGGCTCCGAGAAGGGAAATCAAGTGTCCGCGGCCACACAATGGCAGGTTAGGATCTGGACCTCGCTTGTCCACAAGAGGGGAGAAAGGAACTGAGCCCAGGAAACTGCAAGCTGGCTGCCCCGAGTTTGGAGAGATAGGAGACGTCTGCAGTTTGAGGCAAGTGCTGGGCGCAAACCTAGACCCAGAGCCGAGTGGCCAAGCAGCATCTGCACAGCCACAGTGGTGCTGGAGCGCAGCCCTGCCCGCATGTGTGTCCCCCCACCCCCCACAGAGGGCCCGGTCACACCCTCCCTCCAAAACGCCTTTACACTTAGAGCCATAGAGTGGGAGGGAACACTACGTGGCTTTAGCTGTCTCGTCACTCACTTCATACCGCGGGCCTGAAGGCAAGCGGGGCACCGAGTTGGACCGCAAGTCCGCGTAAAAATCCAGGCACCCGTTTCGGGCCCTTCCAGCTATGCTGCCTCTTAACACTGATTTCTCCAGGGGCCTACTTTACAGAATTAGATAGAAACCTCCTAAAATTACAAGAAATCTAAAAGAATGGAGCATTTAATAATTCATCTCTTCCTTGAACTTGAGTCCTGAATAGTAACTTTACCTCCAGAACCCCAAGGTCAAACAACCCTGGGAGTTGATGCTTATAACACAGAAAGAAATTGCGTGCGTGGTATTTCAAAGCACAACATAAAAGACATTAAAAGTCTGAGATGAGGGGGTATTTTAGCTGTTTTCCAAAGGTAACTACGGGCCGCCTCTGACACATGCATAGGACACTGGTGCCTTCATCCGCTGGCAGCCAACTCGATGTTGCATGACATTCTGTGAGAATGTCACGGAGGTGCAGGCAGGGCTGCGGCAGACGGGGCCCAGCCGGTCCCTCGATCTCATGCGCAGTGAAACTACCAGACAACGCGAACTGCTGAAGGTGTTGCTTTTAGGAACACTTTTTAAAAGTCAAGTGGAACAAAAGAAAGAAGGAAAATGTTATGTAAAAGAAACGGAAAGTAGTTGCCACTGATGGAATAAACGAGGTTAAGGCAAGAGCAGATTTTCAAATCTCTTCCATTTAAGAAAAGGCATAGCTCTGGGGTGAGGGCCCAGCAGGGCCAGGAAGACCAGGGCTCCAGCTCGCCTCTCCAAATCGGCTGAAAGGAAATGGCCTCGGGGAGGGAGGGGGAGAATCTAGTCTCATTGTCAGTGACAGTGAACTTCATGCAAACTGGAAAGCCAAAACTCTCTCCAAAACAACTGGCTAATGGGGCTGTGTACCGCGCACGCGTACCTGAGATGACTGGATGAAGAGGCGGCGGAAACTCGCCTGATTAAATATCTACCACACGTTATTTACTTATTTTTTATAGCAACTTTTTTTTAAAAAGATTTTATTTATTTATTTTCAGAGAGAGGAGAAGGGAGGGAGAAAGAGCAATGTATACTTGCCTCTCACATGGCCCCCACTGGTGACCTGGCCCGCAACCCAGGCATGTGCCCCGACTGGGAATCGAACCAGGACCCTCTGGTTCCCAGCCCACGCTCAATCCACTGAGCCACACCAGCCAGGCTATAGCAACTTTTTTAAAAAAGATTTTACGCATGTATGTTTAGAGAGAGGGGAAAGGAAGGAGAAAGAAGGAGAGAAACATCAGTGTGTGGCTGCCTCTCATGTGCCCCCTACTGGGGACCTGGCCCGCAACCCAGGCACATGCCCTGACTGGGAATCGAACCAGCGACCCTTTGGTTTGTAGTCTGCCACACCAGCCAGGGCTCACCACGTGCTATTTTCAGGAGCCGTTTGGCTCACTTGAATCTTTCCACTGCCCTGCGAACGACTCCCTTTCAGCCTCATTTCTTCAGCCTCAGTCACATTTTCAGACGACTCCGTCGTTAAAGTTGACTGCTATGGAGTTCTGCTATCATGTTAGGAACTAGCTGCTTTTAACTTTCAAAAGCATTTGGGACAGCCTTCCACCCGGAAAATATTCTAAATGTCACAGACCATGTCAAAATGTGTCAATATCCCAGCAAGTTTTTCTTCCTCACATTCCTGTGGATTTCTGTTTCAGAAATGAAACAATATCATATTTTTAAAACCAAGCCAGCGGCTCCTAGGGGTAAGAATGCCTCAGTCGAGGACACATGGACAGAACCAAGGGGGAGGGTGGAGGCAGGGGAGGAAGGTGGGTTTGGAGCGGGGGAGGGGAGTGGAGAGGCTGCAGACAGCGATAACTGAACAACAACAAAGTAATGCAAAAAAAAAAAAAAAAAAAAAAAGGAAGGCCTCAGTCACTGGGTGTCATCGGCTGGCAACTGGCAGAGCCCTGAATGCTTTAAGGAATACTTTCATGATTAAAGATGACACCGAGGTCGCCAGGGAGTGAGACATGCAAACTGTTTTTAGCACCAAAACTTTTCCACTGACTGATACTCACATTATACTCAGACACCACTCCTTTATACACCTCGTAGAACTCTTCGACGTTAACTCGGTCCATGTTGAACTATATTAAAAAAAAAAGAAAAACATAAGTCGACCAAGCAAAGGAAATGAGTCACACTTAGCCCTCAACATTTATGATCTCTCGGACATTTTTTTTTACTTTCAAATATAAACCTTGTGCCCTGGGGCTGCAACCTGGGTTACAGGCCACATCCCCAGCAGGGGGCGTGCAAGAGGCAACCACACCTTGATGTTTCTCTTTCTCCTTCCCTTCCCTTCTCTGTAAAAATAAATAAAATTAAATCTTTAAAAAAAAAGTAAACCTTGCATAAATTACTAAATACTTTTTTTTAAAAGATTTTATTTATTTATTTAGTGAGAGGGGAAGGGAGGGAGAAAGAGAGGGAGAGAAACAGCAATGTATGGTTGCCACTCACATGGCCTTCACTGGGGACCTGGCCTGCAACCCAGGCATGTGCCCTGACTGGGAATCGAACCGGGACCCTCTGGTTCCCAGCCCACTCTCAATCCACTGAGCTACACCAGCCAGGGCTAAATTACTAAATACTTTTTGAAGAAGAAAATGTCAAAGATTAGCTCACTCATAATAAAATGCGTAACAATTACAGAGCAGGTAAGGTATGGAGCACCGTCCTCGGTCCTGCGCAGGCAGCCTCTCACGTGCCGGCCAGTTGCAGAGCAGTGTGACAGACAGCCCAGGTTACAGAGGAGGCCAAGACGCAGAGGGTCGGGGACCTTGACCGGCCTGTGCTCCGTCTCAGTCTGCTGTCACAGTGCGCCTCTCTCGGAAGGAAGCCCCATCCCCAATACTATGAAAAAGACATACACGATGCGTGTTGTTCATTGATTAAGTCGTGGCACAGGAAGGAACTATTATGAACGAGAAGTACTTCAGATTTGTCGAGAGGGCTGATTATAAACCCTTTCTCTCCCAAGTACTCAGAGAAGTGTTCCTAGTTAGTCTGGCTCAGGGCAAAGCTCTCATACAAGTCACCTGGAATTCCCATGGCTCTCCAAAAAAAGCTGCAAGACAGGCTTACAAGATAAGCCTATGAAGACTCACTCTTGTCCGAACTGGATTCAAACTAAGTTATAAAGAAAAGTTCATTAAGTTCCAGCGTCTCAAAAACTAAGACCTTAAGGGTTTTCAAAATCGCCTCAGAATTTCCCATTTTATTTCCCAACACACTGCCTACTGCTGTCTGGGCTGACGGTTACGGAGAAATTTCTACCCGCTCAGACAGCAATTCCAATTAGGAGGGTTTATTTTTCATAAGCAACATAACTACACAGGGAGGGGATTTTGTTTGATTTCATTTTTTTAATCCTGTGTTCACACAACCCGCATTATTAACATAACAAAGCAGTGACAGAAAATATAACATATTAAGTACTTAGTAATTTGCACTGGAAATGCCACCATCCTTGCAATGGAAATTCTTCCAGCGGGCAGGGTTATTTCATTGACTCCACTGAAGCAAACAATGACCCTCTCATTGCTTGGCTGATAACACCGCAGATAAAACTGCTTGAAATTTGGCCAAGGTCACACACCCAGAAAGCAGCTGACCCATGATCCAGAAATAGATCTTTCTGACTCCCGAAATCAAGGACCGAGACTGTCACTAAATCACCCTGCCTCCCTCACAAGTTCAAGTAATCTCTTTAAAATTTTGCTTGTTGTCCCTGAGCACCTATTACAGCCAGTTGCTGAGCTAGGCTATAGGTTGATCTAGCTAGACCTCGATGAATGTCTAAAGCTAAAATTTTTTATTTTTATTTTTCCAGCAGGCTTAGGTCCATTGCCAAGTTGCCAGTTCGAGAAAGTCTTGGCTCACAGTTTCTTTACAGTCCCAGGTAAGATTCTTCAAATATCAACTTTCTCATCTGTCGCCATGTTTTGCCTGAAGATGTTGCAAATCTCTCCAAATTCGGACCGTTTTTGGCTCATGGGCTTTCCCACCAATCTGGGGCACAGAGCAGGCGGACCCCACTCCGCACCTGAGCTGGGCTCTTAGGGGATCCTGAGCTTCCAGAAAAGATCAAAGACACCCCCTTTTCAGAAGAAGAGGATCAAGTTAAATTGGCAATACAGCTCTCAGCTCCGAGGTCGGCATTGCACTGTCCTAACAGATAAACTCGCCGGCCTTCAGACACTGTAACGCCCACGTCACTGTCTCATTCCTCTAACAATTTGTTCCCGAGTTCCCTGGGGCACAAAGGCATGGGCCCCACAGAAGCGGGTGCTGTTTCTTCAACGAATGCTTTCCGGGGAATGTGTCGGGCAGTCCGCCCGCGCAGGGGCTGGGAGGTCGGAACTCCAAAAAGGTGCTGGAGGGAAATCCAGGAGCCAGAAGAAGGCCCTGGGCAGGGAAAAGCTGAAATGATTCTCCACCCTCCTTCGCTTCTTAGTCACAAATCTAGACAACAGAAAAGTCATTATAACTACTTAGCTTAATTCTACTTTTTAAGAAGATTTTATTTACTTATTTATTTTTAGAGGGAGGGGAAGGTAGGGAAAAAGAGAAACATCGATTGGTTGCCTCTCACATACCCCCAACTGAGGACCTGGCCTGCAACCCAGGCATGTGCCCTGACTGGGAATCGAACAGCAACCTTTGGGTTTGCAGGCCGGCGCTCAGTCCACTGAGCCACACCAGCCAGGGCTAGCTTAATTCTATTTTTCATTTGTAAAAACTAAATACATTGTTTTAGCCCATATTTGCAAGCAAAGTTCCAAGAATCATAGAAACCTGCCATATAAGCTTCAATTAGGTATACTACTTGAATATTTGTTCTCTCAGTGAAAGATTATATGGGTCGAATAATTTCAGAAACATTTTTTGATTATAAGACTATTAAGTTCAGTAACTGTCTTTTTTTGTATTTTGATGCATTGAGTGAACAGAAAAAATTCAATGTCAAACATTTTTAAAGCTTCTGCAGAAAAACCTCCTCGGTAGGTTATAACTCGTTGCAAACTACGCACCATCTGCATAGCTGAGATTTCAAAGCCCGCGTCTCGGATTGCCACCAGGATCTTGCCCAGTAGTCCTGAAAATGCAGACCAAACAGGTGAAAGGTGCAAAACGCCGAAGGCATTTCAGTGGCTTAGAAACATCAGTTCTCTACATCAAACTGTTTCACTGTGCTTACACTCTGTATGAAAAAATAACATATTTCTGCAAGGAAAACTAAATCCCTAATATTGAGCATGATATTGTCATTCGATTTACTTAGTAAGTGCTTCAGGAATTCCAATGATGATCCCGAAGATTAAGAAACATTTAGGATACTATTTTGCCTATAGGGCCCTGAAATCCTGCTCTATAGAGAACATGAAAATCAAACAATTAAAATATTACAAAAAATAAAATTCCAAAGTACTAAATACATAAAGAGTGCAAAGGAAGAGTCTGAAGGAGAAATAATCAAACTATAATTGAAGAGGTAGGCAGAAGCGTCACACAAATCTGGGGGAAAGCAAGCATGTTCTCACAGCAAGAAGGCAAAAAAAGAAAGAAAAGGCTGGAAAGAAAGGAATGTAACCCAGGCGGATGAAGACCCTGGAAAGCAGCGTGAGTGATCTGGTCTTGGGGTCTGTGAACTCTGCAAGTCGGAGAGTGAGTTTGAGGTGCCGTTCATTTTCTGTATAAACTTTCTAAGTTTCTTTTCTTTTTTTTTTTAAGTCAAATAAATCTCTCTCTCTCTCTCACTCACACACAAGCACACACACTCACACACACTCACACACTCACACACACCATTTTCTGGGTCATCGGATGCTCACCTAAAACACCAGTAAGTGGCAGTGCCTGAGTGTGCGTCTTTACTTAGCGTCTCTGCTACTGCAGCCGGGCAGCGCCACTGTCACTGCAGCCGGCCGAGGGATGACCACGAATGATGGGCCTATTTCTCAAACGATACGTTTGTAACCGAGTGAAGGCCGACTAACATCACAGCCACGTCAACACGAGGACTCATCTTTCCTCCAAAGGGAAACCCTGACGCAGGGGGCGGAGACTCGCCAAGGCGGTCCCGCTTCACCCGCACGGCTGCAGAAGCGGTTCCCTGGAGCCCTCCGTCTGGGGGTAGGGGGTTCATCAAAAACTATGAATGTGCCTATCATTTGACATAACAATTCCATTTCCTGAATTACTCTAAGGGTAAATGTTTGCAATGATTTATATAGGAAAACACTAACCACAAAATCATAAAAATTAAAATTCTGGGGGAGGGTGGAAGCAGGGGAGGGAGGTGGGTTTGGAGGGGGGAGGGGAGAGGGTACAGACAACTGTAATTGAACAACAATAAAGTAATTTAAAAATTTAAAAATTCTAATGAAACAAGAAAAGGTTAGATTAAAAGGGACACATTCTTACAGCTATTATTCAGACTTCTAAATTATGTTTTCAAAAATTATTTCATTGCACAAAAAAATCAAACTACAATGTTAGGTTAGAAAAGGTGGATATAAACTTGCATAGGTAAGATAATCCCAATTAATTTTATGTAACTAGTATTAGTATTACTGGTATTACTCTAATGCCAAAACCAGACAATACAAAAAGTAAAAATACAAATCAATAACCCTCATGAATACAGATGCAAAAATCCTTAACAGAATATCAGTGAATAGAATTTAGCAATATATGACAAGAACTATACACCAGGACAAAGTGAGGTGCAGTCCAGGGATGCAAACCTGGTTCATTGTTTTAAAAAACCAGTCAGTATAAACTGCTACATGAAAAGGCTAAGACAAAGCAAATAACCCCAATGCAGAAACAATTTGGAAAAATTCAAAACCTCTTCATGATCCAAAAAATCTCAAAAATTAAAAGAAGGGAACTTTCTGAATTTCATAAAGACCGTCTACCAATAATAATAATTGTTATTATTATTATTATTGCTGCTAACATTGTGCCCAATGGGGAAAGGCAAACTGTCCGTTGTCACACTGTCCCATTCAGTGTGGTGCTGAAGTGGAAGCCAGGGCAGTGAGGGCGGAAGCGGGAGAAGAAACAGGAAAGAAAAGCCGTGCAGATCAGAGAGGAAGAAATGCAACTGTCTCTGTTTGCATATGGCACGAGTGTCTCGGTGGAAGATCCTTAAAAACTACAAAAGGTATTCTTCTGGAAGTAACAGCTGATTGCAGTAAGCTGCAGGATACACGCTCAGTATCTAAAAATCATGTGCACATCTATACACTAGTAATGTGTGCGTGAGCACTGAAGTTAAAACTACAACACCATGTATGATCACTCAAAAAGAACAAAACTGCCAGGTGTAAATCTGACGAAACATTCCCAGGACGTGGGCGTGAAAACGACGGGATGCTGGCGAGCAGCCCCGCGTGAACGGAGAGTCGGACGGTGTGCGTGGCTTGGGAGACTCAGCACAGTGCGGCTGTCGGTTCTCCTGAAGCTGACAATATATCTAGCATAATTCCTATCAAAATCCCAGCATGACATTTTGCAGTAATAGATGAGATGATTTTAAAATTATATGGAAGAGTAACCAGAATGTCTAAAACCATTCAAAGCCAATTTCTAAAAAACGAATTAAAAAAAAAATTTCAAAAACAAGTAGGAGGAGTCCATCTACCCACGTCCTGACGTAGCTACAGCAATCAAGACCGTGTAGCACTGGCTGAGCAACAGACACAAAGATCGATGGGACAGATTAGAAAATCCAGAAACTGCCACACAAACAGGCCCAGCTGATCCCTGACACAGGTGCAAAAGCAATTCAATGGGGGAGAGAATGGTCCTTCCAACGAACTGGGGACACGGCCATTCCAGCAAAGTGAGGAGGTCCAGCCGCTGACAGGGCAGTCGCCTGCCAGAAGCGCGTCCACACTAATGTGGGGAGCAGCCGGCCTGCTCCCTCGTGGGCACTGCATGTGCCGGTCATATTCCTTCACGTGATCCTCACCACGGCTCTAAGAGGGAAACACCACTGTCATGGTCGCTTTGTAGATGCTGACCATCTACACTCAAGGCACAAACAAACATGCCCTAACAGCCAGCAAGGGACGGAGAACATTTTAAACCCAGTTCTGCATGTCCCCAGAATCTGAGATTGTATCACAACAGATTAGCCGCAAGACTTAACTGCCTGGTGCATATCATCCAATCAAATAAGTCATGTCCATTGAAGAAGTTCAGAACATGCCACCTCAAAACATGTGGCTGTGGTATGTTGGCTACTCTGAGTTAAAGGCACTTCGAAAAGAGCAAATCCGGAAAAACTCTGATTTTCTTTTTTGTCTTAAAAGCAAGCGATGGGACCCCACGTGAAAGACGTCCTCCCCAACCCAGACAGCGAGCAACGCCCTCACCCTCACGGACGAGAAACGGAGGCGGAGAGACTGCTACACAGCCAGACGCTGGTGGAATACTTCCCACGCTCCTCCAGCCTCCCACCCGGGTTGGTCACTTTCCGGCAGCGGCCCGGCTGCCCGGCTTTGTCCCACGCCCTGCGACAGGCCGGCAGGCGTTCCCCGCCTCCCTGGGTCTCCGTTCCTCGCAAAGGCTGCTGTGCCCCGTGGGACTTGTCATAAGCAAATCTGTGTGCGTTTCTCCTCCTGATCGGCCATCACTCGTCACCTTAATTCTCAGGCCACACCCCCCCAAATTCTAAGAGGGTAAAAATAAAAGGTAACCATCCCTACAACCCGGCAAAAATATACATTATTATACGTGTGCAACTTCTATTTTCTGACCTTAATGTGCACTGTAAAATCAATAACAGAGAGTATAGAATGCATGCCTAGCACATTCTGAACTGTTCAGGCCTTCCCCCAGTGTATTAATTATTTAGAGTTTAAGGTTTCCTTCCTTCTTACCATTTACGCTTATCAAATTTGAAGGAAATAACAGGAAACGATCGTCATTTTACCATCTATTAGTAATTCTAAAAAACTGTTTTCCAGAGAGAAAAATCATTAAAAGTTAAATCCTTAACAGAGTAGGTGGGCAATATTCTTCAAAATTATGACAAAATAGATTTTCAATGTTAAAAATCTAGTAGTTGTACTCTTTCCACAAGTCTCTATGTCAAAAAACATTTCCTGTGGAAATAACTTAACCTGATGTTAAGCTCTTTCTTGGAGTCTCCATATCTTCCCTGGATATATAACGTCTATACAGTGGCCTGCACACCCGAAAGCAACCGCATGGCCAAGGAACCCAGCCTCACACTCTGGAAAAACTGAAACAGAACAAAACAAATGAACAAATGAAACTCCTTTACTGTGAATGTTAAACTTACGCCTTGCAAGAGGCAGATATAAACAGATGAAAACAAAGCCCTACTCACAGAAATCAGAGCCTGGGAAAAGGGCACTTTGGTGAGCAAGACAACTGAGAAAACGCAACTCGGAAGCAGCAGCCAGGCCGTTCGTTACACGGGAAACTCACCGTACCCTAGAGCCCACGCTCCCTGTATAGATACTAAATAGGGGCGGTGAGAAATGGAAAAGTGTCAGCCAAGGAGTCTTGTGTTCTATTTGGTAAGAACCTATAAAGGAAGTTTTAACCCTGATATAAGCCCCACATTGCAGGAACTAACAAAACTGATACGTGAGAAGATGATATGTTTACTATTAATCATCAAACTGGAGAAATTTGATTTCTTTTAAAGTGTAAATCTAGTGAAAAAGAAGTAAAAGGTATTTTAGCTAAAAAAAAAAAAATAGGGCTGGGGTGTCTCTAAAGTGTGTTCATGTCAAGACAAATCAAAGCTAGAGATTACAGGTGTTGAGATTAATTTTCAATGCCAAAATACAAAAGAAATCACAGGCATTGCTAAATTCAACAGAAGGAATATAATACTAATCCTGGCAAAATGCACCACCAATAACCTTAAGCATCAAAACCAGGTGGACAAGCTGTTTCCCAGACGGCCGTCTGCACCCGGGCAATTCCACTTCACGCATGACTGTCCAGTAATTTGAACAGATGAGAAGGAAACGCACAGATTAGAGCGGCTGCAAAGGCCTGCGCTCTTCTGCCTTCTAGTGAGCAAATGATTGTCCAATCACGCTGAATCACCTGCGGACGAGAGTTCTGGAGTCAGCAGGACCCATAAGCGGAGGTCTTCAAGGATCTCCAACTCACCCGTTGGCCAACCACAAAACCCATTCTAGCGGCAAGCAGGCTCACAAGAGACAGACCCGGTTCACCCACTAGCATTTCTGATTCTCCACCTACGCCACCCACCTGGACCTAAGATATGCCTCTTTCCTTACCAACATCCTAACAAGCATGGGTTCCATAAATTCCTCAAAAGGCAATTAAGAGTAACCAACATAGCTTTACAGATGTACCCACACGGTAACTCCACATATTAAAATTCACCGTAATGTCGTTAAGTGAGTAGCAAATAGTTGAGGCAGCTTCCACACCAGGGCAGGACCGCAGAGGAGACCCACAGGATCTGAAACCCCTGGAAAAACGCAGTCCAGAATCTCCTCCTCACTGGGAAGGTCAAGGACAGGCTCAGCAGAGCGCAAGAAGCCAGGATCAGCCAGTGCAGTGGAAATAAGATCACAGTTTTAAAACAAAGACAGTCCATGAAAAACAAAAATAAAGTAGGGGGT
Organism: Micronycteris hirsuta; assembly: GCA_004026765.1. Taxonomy (NCBI): domain Eukaryota; kingdom Metazoa; phylum Chordata; class Mammalia; order Chiroptera; family Phyllostomidae; genus Micronycteris; species Micronycteris hirsuta. Next base: position 37,497 of record PVJI01009996.1, read on the forward strand.
GGGGTAGACTGGCCAGAAAGTGAACATTCTGTAATATCAGGCAAACGGGTTGGCAGAAGTCCCAAGTCACTGCCAGCTTATTACAGAAAACCAGGCTTCACACAATCAGAGGAAACAGTGAGTTCACACACCGCAGGGTCCCTGTTAGGGAACTCCTGAGGTTCCCTATTAACTGCTAAACCACTAATTTCATTTCAAGTTCTCATTACTTACACATTCACAAGTTATTTTAACTGCCTATAAATTGTGTTTCAGAAATGCATGCTGCTCTGGCCGGTGTGGCTCAGTGGATTTTGAGTGCTGGCCTGCAAACCTAAGGGTCATCGGTTTGATCCCCAAACAGGGCACATGCCTGGGTTGCAGGCCAGGTTTCCTGGTGCAGGGCACACGAGAGGCAACCACACACTGGTGTTTCTCTCCCTCTCTTTCTCCTTCCCTTCTCCTCTCTCTAAAAATAAATAAAATCTTAAAAAAAAAAAAAAAAGAAATGCATGCTGAGCTCTGTGCACTCAAAGTCAGGGTGTTACATGAAGTTCAATGCAACTGGTGCATCTGTTACAAATCCCCTCACTGTTTACTACTTCAGGTAGAACATAAAACCACATCAAAAATCCAAAACTGTGTCATGATAAGCAAAGCTGGGCCCACTCCAAGGATTTTTATTGAGACTGAGTCACATTTACGATGTTTAAATCCAATCTCTTTACACCAAAAGGTTCACGTCTCTTCCACAGTCTCCCAGAAGCTGAATGACCTGAAGAAAATCAACTAGGGAGAAAGCTGGGAACGCAATCAATTCGATCAGCCCAAACCCGGAGGCTTCCGCGGGACAGCATGTCTCCGTAGGGCTGCCGGTCCACCTAGCATCCGAATGACCATTCCAGGAGGAAACCAAAACTCAGAAAGAAGCTCTCAGTAAGAACAGCTTGGTTTTTAAAAGTGGGGAACTTGATAAATATAATTTTGCTGATAACAGCTCTGTTTCAATCAGCATATCGAGACAATTCTGGCATTACATTTACACACTGGCCAATATTCTGTTAAATAATTTGCTTCTTAATAAATGAAATGCAAACAGACAACCCCAAACTGTCTCTATTATATGGCTTTTTAAAAATAAAATCTACCATTGCTTTCAAACAGCTTCCGTGAAAATAGAAATAATTTTTACAGCCAAAACACAATGCTGAGATGCAGAATGCAATTCCCTTTTATAAGAATTTTCTACACAATTTCACAGAGTAACAGAATATCTGGGTTTAAAGGCCAAGAGGAAACTTTCAACCACCCTGACTCATTTTCCTGAGGAAGAAACTAAATTTCAGAAAGGACAATGTTATGAGCGATGCCACAAGACTGTTTAAAGCAGAAATCTGTTACAAGAAAAAATGCTGGACCAAATGTCCGCCCCCTAATACTTCAGAAGGCGGGCTTTTGGGGCCAGGACAAGGGCAGAGGCTGCTCTCCTGCGTCTGGCTCCCTCCTCCTGCCCAGGGCCCACCTGCGGCGGTCAGGACAGGTAACGGAGGACGGCCACTGAGTGAACCCGGGGCAAGCAATCACCCACTCGTGGACTTCCGCTGGAACCTGACTGTAACTGAGGAAGATAATGAAAGTGCTTTGTTTTTTAAACAATCATAAGGCGTTTCTTTCTGCATACAATAGATGCCCCGGGAGGGCTCATGGCCTGGCCGCCCTGTGCCGAGCTGGGGGACATGACCTGTTCTCCGAGAGTTTGGTTTATCTGGGAAAGAATGAGATACATATATGCGTGTGTGTGTGTGTGTGTGTGTGTGTGCATTCTCCACCTGGTGGACGTAAGTGCTGAGATGAAAAGAGATCACGTGTAGGTGCTCAGTCTACTGCCTGCCACGCAGTGGCAAGTCTTCATAAATGTTCACTGCCCATCATGCATGTCGCTTCCCTGTAATCATGGTCCCACAGATCTAAGAGATATTCAAGGACTTCCTAAATAATTAGAGGAGTATTTATTATGCAACAGTATCTTTTCCTTTCGACCAATACTTCTGCTACTAGGTGACTAGCCAGAGGAAATGGAGATAGTGTCAAAGATTTACGCAGTATAAAGATATTCCTCAAAGCTTTAAAGATATTCCTCAAAGCTTTCTTTTTAACATCAAACAACTTGAAACTCTCTAAGTATCCAAATATTGTATTACATCTATATGGTTGCACAGTGTACAACTACTCAAATATTCATGAGGAATTAAGAGCAGCTGACATGCTCCCCACATCAAATTAAACCCACAGCCTGTAGTCCCGCTGCTAGACCATGTGACCAGTTACATCCGTGTGCATGTTACACACATGTACACACACACGTGCGGGATGAAACGATTTACAGGAAATACCAAAATATGCGCAGTGACTACCTCAGGATGATGAAAAACAGGTAACTTCTATTGTTTGTTTCATTTCTGTTCTTTCCTACTGTATACCTGAATGACTTTAATACTTAGGAAAAATGTTTAATCCAATCAATTATGTGTATATTGTTTAGTATATTCTAATTTTTTAAGGATGAGTTTTAAACTGTATCCCATCTCACTTCCAAAAGGATTTGGGATACCTGACAAAAATATATACAACAGATTGAAATAGTAAAAAAAAGAAATATAAAAAACTTGCAAACTCTCATTATCCGTTCACATACACACAACTATCTAGCTGTCACATACATGTGTGTGTACATATTTGATATCACATGCATATCAGTCAACAAACTTCGCTGCAGACACTGGCAATGGAAGGGAGTGTCCTCAACTTTCCCAGAAGGGGCAGGCTGCAGACACGGCGGACGCTGTGTTGGTGGCACATCGGCAGTGCCACTTAGGTGAGAGGAGCGAACCACGGCTGCGGGCTGGGAGGAGGGGAGGTGGGGGCCACCAAGGGAGGAACCCGGGCCTGTGTGGGGGTGAGCATGGCCGTGATCGGCAACCCAAGGGGCGCCTGCCAAAACCGCACAGATGCAAAGACAAAGGTCAATTAGATTCAGACAAATTTGTCCCTCAGAGTTTGTCACCTTCGGGTGCCTTTGAAAACGATACATGCAATATTACAGTTATACTTTAATGTCTTCGTATAAAATACATCAAGAAAATAGACGTTAACCGAAGAAGGTCTTACGAAAAAAAGGAATCGCATGTGTCATGCCCAGCGTGGCAACTGACCTTCGCTGATGGCGTGCGGCTTGATGATGCAACAGGTGCAGTTGGTGAACTTGGCCGTGCTCGCCGGCCCGCAGACGCCGCTCGAAGGGAAGAATAACTCCGTTTCCTAAAGACAGAGAGAAATGACGTCAGCACATGCGGTGTCTTCTCCTGAACTCCTTAGCGTATTTTTATGAGAGAGCAAGAACTGTGTACATTTACTTTTAAAGTTTGTTAATATAAATTCTTCACTTCAAATTTTCTAAAAATGATTTTAACTGATTAAAACTAATGAACTGAATCCTGCTGAAAGTCTTAGAATCAAAAGAACATATAAAGAAGTGTTACTTAGAGCAGTGAGAATATGTGTCATTCTGACCCATGATTAAAACTGATAATGTTGTAATGTATTTTGAATATTGGAAGTAATTGATATAAAGTTCTTATTGTCCCCAAAGCATTAAGCCATGAGACACAAGTCCAGTTTTCAACGTTTTATAGAAATGTGTAAAAATAAAACCCAAAACTGAGAAATCTCATAGAAACAGAGATTGGTACTTGAGAATCAGAACCGCAGTTGGTCAAAACTGACTAGCTTACTGCAGCCCTGTGCTGAATCACACCAACTGAACCCAGACTGACCCCTGGGTCCAGGCTGTGCTGTTTTACTGACGGTTCATCAAAACGACGGCCCAGCAACGAGAAGTCATCACAAAGATGGTCACACCCCTCAGTTCTCTTAACTGTTTAAACAGGCACTTCCCCATCTCTAAGCCTTCAGTACCATTATTCCTACTATTCCTTGTAAAGCCCTCTGTCCCAAGCTCCAAAGGACCCTGCCGACGTGGAAAGGGCCACTTCGAATATCACCTCCCTCCAGAGGCCTTTCCTGATGGCCCTGACTGGCCCCCAGCACTCCTGCACAGCTGCGGTCATTTGGGTGTGTGTCTCCCATAAATTACAAACTTGAAGAAAGGCACTAACTCAAACCAAACCTACACCAAATGGCTCGAAGGAAATGCTCACATCTCGTTGGATCTAAAAACTCAAAGATATGCCATTTTAAAATGCACCATGCTGACGTACGTTTTTAAGCTAAACCGCTATGGAAATGAAGAATTTTTCAAATAGCGCCTCTATCGAGCTACTTCGGTGTTAAGACGTATAAAAATACCATGTTCTGTTCGGTAGACACTGAGGGCTTTTCTGTCATATTGCTTGCTGCCTTTATTCTGCTTCTTGATCAAAACCAGTAAGAAACCCAGTCTCTAGCCCTGCCCGAGATGCTTCGGTGACATATTCTCAGACAACCTGCATGGCACAGGTGAAAACTCGGACACCTGCTGGGTCCCACCAGGTAACGAGTGAGTGAGTGGAGTGGCCCTTGAGTGACAGGAGGGAGAGGGTGGCACGCCCTTGTGAGTCCCCTTCTCTCCTTCCTTTGCAACACAGCTCCTCGAGAGGGCTTTCTTCTCTGTCTTTACTGCCTCTCCCCTGTTCACTCTTAATCTAACAGTGCCGGAGACCACGGTCATCAGATTCAGGTCTAATTTGAAAGGCGAGCCGAAGAACTTGATTAATAGAGTTGTAAAGAAAAGAAAAACCAATTATTGTAAAGCTGTCTAATGCTATCTCACTGCAAACATGACCAGACTAAAAAGCGCATTGCGTGGGCTGAGAAACTTCTCACGATGCCAAGCATAAGCCTGCACTTTGTTCACTCAACGTCCGTATGAACCCAGTGGGATACCTTATTTGTATGGATTTAAAATAAGAGACAACTGTAGAAAAAACAAATAGTGGATATACATATATACGAAAATAAAAGGATGTTAAGCTTGACAATAGAGTGTTAGGAGTCAAGGGAAAAAATATATCAAGGAATGCCTTTTTTTTTTGACTATGCCCAGTCCATAAACTGGTATTCTTACATAAATTCAATAATTCAAATACAGATGAGCCTCAGTAATGCTGGTCTTCAGAAGAAGAAGCGGGACAAGTATTTCAAATGGCATATCTTGGCCGTGACCGGATCGCCAGCTCGCCAGGCGGGCAGATCACGGAGACGCCGTTCAACTGCAGGCAGGAGGCCCCGGTGTCTCCCACCACGAGATCAGCTGTGCACACCCGCCCTGGGTTGGCAGGGACAGAAGTGCTACACTGTCACGTCGAACATTCACGAGCCACAGCAGACCCGCGGTCCCTGTGGAACCCCTTACTCTGGCAGCACAGGCGAAGGAGTCGGGGCCGTGAGCTGCGTTCCTGATGCCGTCGGTCCCGAAGAGGGCTCGGATGCTCTCGGGTGCTTCCGACCGTGCCACCGCGGAGTTGGCGATCCCAAGAAGTCTCTTCCACTCACATATGGCATCATCTCTTAAAATCTCCATGGCAACAATGGGGCCACTTGTGATAAACTGGATCAGCTCACTAGGAAACAGGCAAAAGGTAAAAGACGAATTTGCCTCCCATCTCTGTCGACCTGGGTGTCTCGCTTCACGATAGGGATACAGTGCGATTTGAGTATTCCAACACATATGTGGATGTTATGATCTCAGAACTACCAGATACAGTAAATCTGACAGGGACAAGATACAGTTTCCATAAATTGAGTGTCCTGCAGCGGCCTGACTCACTGCGAGTTGCTAGTGTTGTCAAAGCTACTGCTGTTAGCAGAAACAGCGCTTTCATTGCAGGGAGACTATTTCACGGCCTAAAATGCGTGCCGTTGATCGATGCTTTTCCTGTTGCTCTGAAAGGTACAGAAACATCCTCCTTATTATTTTCCTGTGCTTTGTCATTGTCAAATAAAATTTCATAAGATGAGAGTAATATTTTGTAACATTTGCAGTATTTCCTTTGTGTAAAACTGTAAGAATTCAAAGAATGACAATCAACTCTCAATCGATAAGCATTTAGTTGGTCTAGTTATAAAAAATGGAAATCAATAGGCTTTCAAGAAATCCCTTTTATTAGTATAAATGCCGCTGTGACTTATTCCTGCCCTAAGCTGTTAGAGCCTGCCCGCAGGTTCTTGATGAAAAACCCAGCACTGAATCACACGGTTCCCCCAGGTGTGCAAGACAAAGCCTCTTTTCGTACGTGTGTGTGTGTGTGTGTGTGTGTGTGTGGCAGCAACAGAAAGATTCACTGTGAAAAGGGCGACACCATCCCTCCGACCGGGCTGAGCAGGGACAGGGTACTTTCTAAGGGAAGCCTGTGTGTCTCTCTCATCTAAACTGAGACAGGAGCGTGGAGAGACAAGCCCTTCTGTGCCCTTAACTCCGACTGCTGCACACACCCCATTCCCCGGTGACCCCTGTTCTGGGAGCCAAGCCCCTGCAGGGCTGCCTTTTCCAATCACTTATGTTGGCAAGTGTCTCTAGGAAAGAGCGTGAACGCACGAGCATGCACCCCTTCGCCCTAAAAGGCCCAGTGGCCTCCTCATACATGTTCTGCTCGGCCTCGGGGACCAAAAAATGACACTGAAGGAATCCAAGACAAAGGAGGAAGCATGTGTGTCCCCATTCAATAAGCATTTAACGATCGCCTACTACAAATCAGAGCGGCCTGTAAAACAAGAAGCTTCGCTCGGGGAACTGATGCTCTGAAGCCCTTCGAACACAGAGCTCTCCGAGCACAGGGCAGAACAAGCCCACGATGTGGGTGTGGTGTGCACTGACACAGGGGTCGCCGTGCCTGGTCACCAGACACGGCTCTGTGAAACCACCCCGTCACTGCTGCCCGTCTTCCGTCATGTCTTTGTTAATACAATGTGAGAGCCAGTCAATTCGCCCACAGGATACAGCGTAGCACACACTAATCACAGGTAGGACATGAAAGCAGGAGCTGCAATATAATGCCATAAACACATGCAAAGACTACAACAAAGAGTAACTTCCAGGAAAATTACATAAGCCCATTCTAACAAGGTTTGGGAACAGTTCATAATGCTTGAGCTAAAACAATCTATAACATCATAAATGTCTCCATCAAACTCTTTTTTAAAAAAACCACTATTCTGGCCCTGGCTGGTGTGGCTCATCATCCGGCAAGGCAGAAGGTCACAGGTTTAATTCCTAGTCAGGGCACACGCCAGGGTTGTGCCCTGCCCCTGGTTGGGGCGCATGCAAGAGACAACCAACCGATGTTTCTCTCCCTCTCTTTCTCCCTCCCTTTCCCTCTCTCTAAAAATAAGGAAATAAGATCTTAGTTAAAAAAGAAAACACTGTTCTGTGCAGGTGGCCATGTCTGTCTCAGCGGCTCGGCTAATGCCCTTCTTTACCAGAAATGTAAGCGCTCCTTTCAAACAGCGGCATGGCCTACACAAGTGCAGTGACATTTAAAAACAGCCCAAATATTCAGAACATAGATTCAGTTCCTAAGATATATTTTTTACTGTATTTCAAGGAACGAAATGTATATCACATTATTTAAAATATAAGGGTTCGATGAACATTGATTTATATACATGAGAACGCTAAAATAAGAGCTTTAAAGTATAGCAAAAATAAATATTCAACATGAAATACAATAACCACTCCATTTCAAATCTACTGAAATCTAAAAAGAAAGCTATGCTCCCTATAATTTAAAATCATCCTATTTGCTCCTGATTATACTTTTAAGATATTTAATGATGAGGTAAGAATTCTTATCTAGTAAAAAGACAGCCAAACAAGTTCTTAGAAGAAACTTCTCTGCAGTTGCAAGATGTTGCTATGGTCCTTTTGACAGATTATTCACATGTAACAAAATTTTTAATTGTAAAATTATGACTCTTTGGTTTTCTGTGATTTTCATTATACACTGTTAGCTTCAAATTCAGTACCTACTTTAAAAAGGGCCTTGACTGATGGTCTATAAGAAAATCTGATGCTTCTTTCCTATAAAATAATCAAAATGACAATAGTTAACATTACATAAGAAAATTATTCTAGCTTGCATTAATAAAATAAAAATGAAATCCTCTATTTGATCTGTATTTGAATTAATGATTTTTTTTATCAAATATTATGCTCAACTCTCTCCTTTTTTGAATTTTTTTTGCTTATGCCCTTTCTGCTACCAACTTCAGAAAATAAAATTCTTGAGGGCCAGGGGAAGAATTCACAAAAATGAAGTGGACGTATTGCATTTCAGGCTAAAATGAAGCGAAACTGCAGGCCTGAAAACTCACGGGGGCAGGGGGCACTTCAGGAGAGTCAGCAGCAAAACTAGAAAATGACCAGTTCTACTTCTTCAACACAACTGAACTACTAAAAGAGAAAAATTGTCATCTTTAATACCAATAAAAAAAAAACTTAATAAACTACTGAAACTGCTTCGCTGTTCTCTTCTCACAAGCCACTGGCCCACAGCTATCTCTGTTCAAAATCTAAAACTGAAACCAGGGTGAGAGGAATTTTTTCCCGTCATTCTTCTCTAGTTCCACCTTTAAAGGTTTAGATGGAAAGAGACACTAAGAAGTGCATTACTACTCAGACAAGTTTTGATGTTGTTTTTATAAAGAAACACACCATTCCCTCACAAAGATCTAACCATTTATTCTTTTATGAAATATTATCTTGGTGCCTACCTTAACTGAAGAGTTGATCTAAGAACTAGAATTACAAAGTCAGATGAAACTCAGTGACTGCCTTCCGGGTACTATAATAACGGAGGAACTGACCTCAGAGCAGATACGTTTAGAAAAGACTTAGGCATCGGGAGGTTCTCCCCTGTGGGTCTCTGGTGGTCCTAACACGTCTTACTACGCATGCCAAGAACACAAGGCCCTGGCTGCTCTGTATCCCGTCATTCCTTGGAGTTACGTTTACGGTGGTTAACTTTGAGAGAGGAGGTCATGTCTCTCTCTGGTACAAAGAGCAGGCTTGTTTACTGCTTGCGAATGAAACAGGGGGTAGCCCAAGTTCAATGCTTCTCGACGGGGATGCAATCAATCGTGTACACAACATCCACCAGGGCCCATATGCTGTTATTTCCAGGGGACATGGAGGAGGCCAGGGGAACCACGAGCTGCGTGCTGTGCCCACAACAGTCCTCCATTTTTGACCCAGAAGTCTCACGTCTTCTGCCAGCATCCCTGAAAGAGTAACAGGCTAGCTCATTAGCTTTTAAGTTGGGTAAAACCCAAGACTCGACAGTAATGCTAATAGAGATGCATGAGATGGTATGAACAATGAAAGATGAAGTTTTCTTGGGCATCGCTAGCACGGGAAGTTTGATGCCAAATTATCAGGCAGTGGAAGTACAGGGTCATAAAAAACGTTCCATCTCACTAAAACTATTCAAAATCATCTCTCCAGAATTCAGTGCCACTGCCCACGTTAAGAGCAAGCATTCTCAATACACAGAAACGGGGCAAATTTAACGACTTATAAAGGTCATGGCCTTGGTTTCCACCAAATAATAACGGCATCACTAGCACTACCACTACTAACACTAATAGCAAACAACGAGACACACTCACTACGAGCCAGGCATCCTCAAAGCATCGCAAATATATTAAACTCCCGTCACCCTCACAAGGACTTTCTGCCCAGGCGCCATCATAACCAGCCTTTGGCAGGTGAGGACACGGAAGCACAGAGGCGAACCATTCACAGTCGCACACCTAGTAAGGGCACAGGTACAAGCAAACTAGCTCTAGACTCTGTGCTCCGAAATACACGTCTCCTGCCTTCCCAGAAAATGTTAAACTGGGAGATCTCACAGAGGGGAACAATCCAAATGAAATGTGATGTCACTGTTGGGGTTACATTGAGGGTGTTCGTTAAGGTTTCTGGGGATCAAACTTATCCAGGCGACGTCGACTACCTCCAGCAGTCCCCGTCCCAGTGCTCGCAGAGAGAGACGAGCAGCTGCCCCGTGGACGAGAGATCAGGGACGGCAGTGAGAAGAAGCCTAGCGCCGTGACAGGAGCGGGGGCCAGCCCCCCCTCACTGCCGCAGCAAGGTCCCTACCATAGCCAAGTCTCGTCGTCACTGAGGAACTTAGAAAATACCTGGTCAGATCGGACAGACTGCGTCCCGGAGCAGGAAACAGGTGTGTTTCCCAGTTACACGTGTCGGGAGGAGCCAAGTCCAAACATTTCCGAATGCATCACTTTTGAAAAGCTCAACAATAAGACCCCCACGTCAGACATTTCTTTCTCCTCCTACCATTTTTACGTAGAGTCATACCGATGCACTAAGAGGTGACAACGGTGACGTATTGGAGCTATAAACGCAGGTGGGGTTACGGGAGATGACACACAGGTGAGGAGGCATGTATCATCTGACAACTAACTGTCAGAGTTCGATCACTGATTACCAGCTGTCTTACCTTTTCCTCGCTCTAATTAGATTGCTATTCTTTTTTTTTGTCTATTTTTTTGCCTTTTTAAATTGTAAACAATGACATGAATGATAAAAGATGATTTTTTTTTTTTTTTTAGAAAAGGGAATCAGACATGCATAACTGAAAATTAACAACAAACTACCTGGAAAGCAGCATCATTTTGAGTTTGGTGATAGTAAATCCAGCTTTGTTTATTATTTCAATGATTTCTCCAGCTTTTGAAATTGCATCTGGCTTAATCAGGGCTAATGTTCTGTAAGGAAATAAAGAATAACTTTGAAAATAAAAATAGCTCAGCAGATTCTACCTTTGATTCCCAAGCACTGCTTCATTTCCTTAATCATCCTGTATCATCAAACACCACAATAAATTATAAAGAGGCGTGTACTGAAGGTCTCTCTTGAAAACTTCTACAAACTAAGTTAACTACATATTTTTCCCAAGAAAATCAAAATAAGGTCCCCAATCTAATAATAATAATAAAGCTTAGGGAAAAATTTAAAATTGCCATTTTAATATGCCAAAATTAGAAAACACCTACACATCAACCAAAAGAAGAAAAAAAAGCAGCAAAGCAGTAAAATGGTAAAAATATGTACAAAAACACCAGTAACGACATAAATAAATGTACATGTACTAATCTTACCAATGAAAGTCTAGAGCTTATGGTACTACTTTTTCCCCCATAAGCCAAGTTTATCCCACACACCAAGACCTTTTCTAGTTATACAGTCTGTTTCCGGTTAGATGCATGTCACTATGACTGCTGAGCGGGTATAAAAAGCTTGTATTTTTTTTCCTCCAGAAAATAATCACTGCCTAAGACTTCACGACTGTGGAAGCCAAGAGAAGAGCAAGTCACAGGGTCTGGTCCACAAAATGCTACAATGTCCTAACACTGAATTGGGTCACTGAAAAATATCTAAAGATAGCAACAAAAAAAAATTAGAATTTGGTGCCAAGACATCATGTTTATAGAATTTAAAAAAAAAGATATGATTGCTTTCTCACTTTTCTTTCCGACTGCCCAGCTGGCGGGCTGTGTACTGGTCCCCGTAGTCAACTAGCACCAGCTGCCGAGAGAAGATGTTCACTTTGTTGCCGATGAACAAGTCTTCCAGGCGCAGGTCCTCGTACTTGGTCCGCTTTAAGAAGGTGCGGTGGTTCTTCACGTCATACTAGAACCAGAACCAGCACCACGACAAAACACACGGTTACAAGCCGCGAATGTTCATCTTATTGGAAACTACAAAAAGTTCTTAATTCTGCTTTATTAAACATAGGTTACATTTGGTTTCATTTCTGCTGTAAATGCAAATCATAACTTCTTTTATAACTTCTGTATTTTCTAGTCTACTCCAATAATAACAAAACATTCTTACAAATTTGATACTTTTTAAAATCCCTGAATGTAAAGATTTGTTAACTGCAAATCATTTCCGCAAATTAGCACCTCTGAAATCCCAGAGGCATGCCGAATTTCTGCTTTCCTGCCTCCACAAACCCCCAGTACCAAACAGATGCACCCATAAAACGGGTCACCAATGAAGGGACATGGGAATGAGCGGGACTCAGCTCGATCCTCTTCACTGTGGCTTTGTGAAGAGCTAACAGCTTTCAAAAATGGTGACATATTTATGACCGGGACAATCTTTATCTACCACCACATACTGACCATCGCTTAATCCAAAACTTGAATAACCCCACTTCAGTTAAAGAATTCCCGTTTAAAAATGTACGTGTAAAAGTATTTCTAAACACGCATCTAAACTGCGGTCCGATGCCCCCCTGGCCCGGTTCACTCCCTTGCCAGCTGTCGCGCAGAGAAGAGCTCATTTACCATCTCCACAGACCCGTCCCCTGGGTAATACAGGAGCTCATAACGTCGAAAGAGCGAAGCGTTTGGGTCAAACCACTCTGCAACGAAGACGAATCTTTCACTGTGACTCTGCAAGAAAAAGAAGGATTTTTAACGCTGACATAAAATATGAGCACTCTTGTAGAAACCACACAAATTGAAGCAAGATTTACCAAATATGTACAACAAACTCTCCGTTACTCTTATGAGATTGAGTTATTCCCCTTTTTTAAAGACATCAGTTATCCACATACTCCGAGAAGCGTGTCCTTCTGCTTTCTTATTAAATACCTTTCAAAATCGCAAACATGACTTAAGAACGGCTTAACACTTCCGGTCCTCCTGAGTAACATCACCGGTTTTTGGAATGTGAGCTCCAGACCTGACCACCATAACAATTCATCCTGCCGAAAGCAAGTTTGTACACCAACGGGCCAGCGATAATGTGAAATGAAAAACGAGACCATCATGAAAAACACGTCTGAGTGGCCAGTCTCCATTACATGAACTTTCACCTTTCCAAATTTAAGAATCTAACAGAATTCTGTTGTCATAAAATCCCAGTAAACACCCTTTCTCTCCTTAGTAACTCTGCGGGATGGTGTCTTTTTACAGAAATCGCAGGAGAATGTGTAAGTCTAGGTCCCCTGAGAGGCAGACGAGGCGCTGACGCAGGAGCAAGCACGGACGATTCCATCCTGCAGGAGAAATTCCGCGAGGGGAATCCCTGCCCAGCCAAGGGACGGGGCGGGGGAAGCTGACCAACCTCAGCACTCAAGAGTGGGGCCCCAATGAAGGGCAGAGGGCAGGCGGCTGGGGGTTGGGGAGACCCTCCTGGGCCCTCGGGGGGGTCCCCGACTCCAGGGCAGCCCTGCTCCTCTCAGGTCCCATCCGGGAGCTGCAGTGGGAGGCACGCCCTGCGCCCCACCTCCTGGGCTTCAGAGCGCAGGAGCAGGCCCTTGGTCATTCAAGTTACCTGTCGTTGGAGGTGTGTGAGGTGCATTCCTACAGCTAACACAGAGGAGAAAATGAGAAAAATAAGTGAAAGTGTGGCCCACTCTCCTTGACGATTAAGGAGGATTTCCCATCATATATATTATTAAATATATCTTAGTCCCTGAAAGTCCTTCATTACAATAGCAAAAAGAAGAGGGGAAAAAGGAATCTAGAAGTCTTGATTCTAATTCTGGATTTAGCATCTGATTCTCTGGTTAGGGTATATGGATGTTAATAATTCATTTATAAATTCTTATAGTAGAAGTTGTATGCCTAGTTATGTTTACGATTATACTCAAACTATAATGTAGGCAGTTGTGTTTTTTTTTTTAGATTTTATTTCGTTTTTTACAGAGAGGGTAAGGGAGGGAGAATGAGAGGGAGAGAAACATCAACGTGTGGTAGTCTCTCATGCGCCCCCTACTGGGGACCTGGCCCACAACCCAGGCGTGTGCCCTGACTGGGAATTGAACCAGTGACCCTTTGGTTTGCAGGCCAGTGCTCGGTCCACTGAGCTATACCAGCCAGGGCCAGTTTTTAACACACTATCTTATTTTTCCCACAATCATCCATAAAAGACATGTTTAAACAATGCTTATTAAAGACAAAGTAAAATGTGGAATATACCATGACATTTGTAACAGTTTTTCCATACTTTTTTCTTATTGATTCTTATAAATATAGCTTTTTTAAGCTAAGGTTTCACTGTGTTTTCAAGTATTGTATTCCCCTTTTAATACAAAATTTGAATATTGGTAGATTATTAAACTTTTCACTATCTGTATCAAAATATCCATTCACTCAAAGACATGCTTGAACTATTGCCTTCACTACAATAAACACATAATGTTCCAAAGTGGAAGCGATGAAGCACATGTAACAGAAGGTTGAAGGGCAGGGCCACAGGGCAGATGAAAAACCCAGGAACCCTGGCCCTTCCACCCATCCCGGTAGCCTAACACAAAACTGCCCCCTTACCCGTGAACTCTGAGGCAGGTGGTCAAATTTTGCACAAACACACTGTCCAGAAAACAGTTTCAATACAAAGAAAATAAATGACCATGTCTGGCTGACAAAGTAGCTTATAGCAAACCAATGGTATCTTCTAGAACAACTAGAATAACGGGATAGAACACACACACATGCACAAAACCAAACCACGAGAAATCGGGTGTTCTGGATCAGCCAGAGCGCGCCAGCACCAGGAGACAGTGAGCAAGGTCTCGGGTCTGCAGGGGCGGCAGAGAGGCAGACCCCAGTCCTAAGAGGCTGGGGGAGGCCACTATCGGGGGGAAGCACAGGACCGTCCAGAGCTGTGGGAGGCCACGGAAGCGCTTTCACGGGTCTCTGGCAGTTGTACCAGGATGGGTGGTAAGAGGTCCCGGAAGAGGGGTTCCTCAGAGCCAGCACACGATCCCTAGAGAGGGAACCAGCTCATGGGACAGGGGGGCGCCCATGGACGAGAAGAGGTGCAGAGGCCGCAGGGCTGCGACGCGGCGGTGTGGGTTCAGAGGCACGTTTGTCTGGAAATGTCTTTGTCTCACCTCCATTGATCTGCAGGGTATTTTAGCTGGTTATAGAATTCCACAGGATAGAACTAATAGTTATTCAGGAATGCATCTTGAAGAAAAATACTTTGGATTCGTCTGCCCTGAAATGGTAACTGAGGAGAAGACGACCCCAAGTGACTTCAGTTTACCACAGAAACACACGTTTAAAACGCAGTGGCATCGTCCGGTGTGCGTGTGAAACACACCACCACACTTCAGACCCTGAAGCCACGAACAGCGAGACAGTCGAACGGCTGCCGCTTGCACTTTCAGGATCGCGGGACTGCAAAGGGCCGCTGTGACGAGGTAAACACGGACCGAGAGCCATCCAAGTGCAAGTCGCGTACTGCACAGAGACCGGGAGCGGAAAACGTTTACGAAGCTGAATGAATGAGACGGTCGAGGGAGCTCAGAACCTACCTGAGAAAAGACTTCTGGTCGTTACAGTGATTTTTAAGAACCGCGGAAAGCACACACAATTTACAGATACTTATCACTGTCATTCCTTTTCTGTGGGTTTAAGAATCCATTGTCATGGTGGCTTTCCAACTTCTGATTAGCACTCACGGTGATAGCCCCACATTGCGCCCAGCGACACATGTATGTACATGTATGACTGAAAAAACATGCGGCGATCTTTATGCTCACTGTGTGCTGTGGAGTGAGACATTTTCCACCCTACCTTTTTTAAACACGTTGATGGAAACCCACCACACTGACTTCACAACCTACGAAAGGTCAAAAACCTTTGGATAGAAATTATATCATCTATTTCTTCTGAAACTCCAAAGTCACCTTCCCAGTTCTGAGACTTTAGCAAGAAAAATCAAATAAATGCTACCAAAATAAAAATTAAAGGCAGCAAGTAAACGTGTTCAGCACTAGGTCTTGATAAAACAGCAGAAATTCATTCTCCAAAATTCAGAAACCAAAACCAAAAAACCCAACACTCGGACATAAGTATCTGTATGTCTGTTTAATTTCTATTTCCAGAAAGATCCTGAAAGAGGACATATTTTTTACCTTTGGGGGTAGGTACAACTTCTGCAACTAGCACCCTAGAAAACATACTTGATAAAGTACTAAGTAACCCCAGTCCCAGAGTCATCCATCAGGCGCCACTTGTCCCCAATTAACTGAACCTTAATGCTCCAAAAAGAGAAACGGTTCTGAACCGAAAAAGCAGTCCCAGGTCTAATGGTACAGGTTGGGGTAACAGTAGGCTTACGGTTGCTCGCGTGGAAAACAATACAACAATTAATCAATAATAATACGAGAACAGACTGTTCCACGTACTCACAACTGTCACCTACTTTTGCTGCACCCGGTGGCAGCAGAGAATACATAGGTGATTATGCACTATATGCTTCACATCCAATTAGGAAACTGACTTTACCATTGGCTGGAAGTCACTCTCATAATGCAGCAAATGACAACATACACGGTATCTGTAAGTTTTATTTTTTAATCCAAAAGCTGTTGTCAAGGGCCTGGTTCCATCGGAATCATTCTTGTCATGGCTCACCCCCTGCCACTGCGCCAGCCATATTCCACTTGTCTCTGTCGACCTTCCCTCTGCCCTTCTACCTGCTCGGAGTCTGACCCACCAGCACTGCCTTCAGCAAGGATGCCCTTGCCCTTGGACTTGCCCATGGGTCTGGCCAATGGGAAGCAGTGGCTCATGAGAGTTTTCCCCCAACTCCATCCCGGCCAGCCCACACTGGTCAGCTGCTCCCCTCTTCCCGCAGAGACCACAGCTCCAGGTCAGTAGCTCCTGCTGTCTAGGGGAGTGAAGGTGGCCAGCCCCTCTTAGCTCCACGCCTCTGCCAGCAGTCTGGTAAGATCTGCTTTCCAGATCACTTTCATCGGGGCAGGGGGTGTGTGGTGGGGGAGGGGGGGTGGCCTTTGGTCGCTGGGGCTTTTGTTGTCACATCTAAGGAGGCTTTGCCTGACCCCAGGTCCAAAAACTCATTTTCTTCTAAGAGCTTCATAGTCTTAGCTCTTCTTACATTTAGGTCTATAATCCATTTTGAGTCCCTTTTTACGTTAGGGTCTAAATTTATATTTTTGCATGCAGGCATCCATCCCGTTGGCCCAGCACCACTTCCTGGGACGTCTGTTTCCTGCTTGTACGGCACTGGCGTTTCTGAGGAAAATCAGCTTACCATACAAGGTTTATTCTGGGCCCTCGGCTCCGTTCCACTGGTCTCCATACCCAGCCCTAGGCCACCACTACACTGCCTTGATTACTGCACCTTTAGAATCAGTTTTGAAGTCAGGAAGTAGAAGTTCTTCAGGTTTGCTCTTTTTCAAAATTGTCTTGACTATTCTGGGTCCTTCATATTCCCATATCGATTTTAGGGTTTGCTTCTCACTTTCTGCAAAAATGTCTTCTGGGATTTTCATAGGGGCTGCACTAAATCTATTTACCACTCGAGAGAGAATTGGCACCTTCACAATATTGATTCTGCTGACCCATGAGAATGAAATGCTGCCATGTGCTGAGATCTTAAATTTAAGCCCCCAATGCTCTGTAGTTTTCAGGGTAAGTCTTGTACTTCTGCTGAAAATATTCCTAAGTCCTTGTTCTTTTCATGTTGCTGGGAATGGAACTGATTTGTTAACTTCCTTTTCAGATTGTTCACTATAGTACATAGAAATATAATCGATCTTATACCCTGCAATCTTGCTGAACACATTGTAAGGTTTTGTTTTGTTTTTTTTAGATTCATTAGAATTTCCTACATTTAAGCACCTATCACTTGTGAATAGAGTTCTGCTCCTTCCAATCCAGTCTGGAGGACTTCCATCTCTTTTTCCGTTGCCCAAACGCCATGGCCAGAACCTGCATTACAACGCTGTGCAGAGCCGGGGAGAGAGAAAGGCGGCGGAGCACCGCGGAGCATCGGCGGTGGTGCAGACCCCAGGGGCTCCGAATGCGCCTCTGCCAAAGCGGCGGTGGCAGCGCCGACCACCAGAGGGCGCCCGAGGAGCTCCAAAGGAGGGTAATCTTTCCCGCCTTTTGTAATACTTTTGCCATGTGATTCGTGGGTTAGTTTAGTTTAGTAGTTTACTGTGTTGGGTTTTCTTTAAATAAGATAAAGAATATTTTTTGGTTGAGTAAAAGAGTTAAAAAAAAAACATTTTCAAGTTTAATCCCAAAAGAGGGCATTAAAAAAAATCATTTAGGCTTCAGTTTTCTAATTTGTGAAGGGGAAGCCTGTGTCTTTGGCTTTATGAGAGATAATCTGTGACACTGCACGCTGTGCTCTCTCCGTGAAAGGTACTCACGTGCCCCATCGATGTGAGTGAAAGCAACAAGCAACTATTCAAATCCATAAAGGACCTCGCGCCTGAAAGAAATGTGTCCCGCGGTGGAGGGTGCCACCTAGTGTTCAATGCGGATTCCAACACATCCGGGCCTCCGCTGTTGTACAAACACCCCGCGGTTTAGCCCTGTAATTATATATTAAGTCACAATAATTTTGTAGAAGTCCTAATTGAGTATAAAAATATTAATTATGGCTTCTGAATAGAATTTTTATTACTCATATGCTTTAGAAATTCCATTTTCAAGAAGAAAGGAAAGTCTTCACTTCTCTCTATAGCCACAAAAAAATGCAGAAGAAATTGATTCCTAAAAACAATGAACGAACATCTTGCCCCGCAAGTTGCAGTAGATTGAAAGGAGCATGGGCCAGGCTCCACAGGTTCGAATCCAGGCTCTGTCACTTACTAGCAGCACAAGTTTGGGTGTTTTGTGTGTGTGTTTACTCTGAGGCTGTTTCCTTCTATGAAAAGAACTTAATACAAAGTAGGCATTCAATAAATGATAAATATTAGCTATTAAGAAAAACAGATTTGCCACCCTTATTTATAAGTCAATGTTTCTTTTGGTTTTTAATCTATCCCTCTGCAGTCACCAATCAACAATTTCATTTCTCTCTAATCCTTTGCATTCAAAGGACACTAATCTGAGTTTTTTCATCCTTCCCCCAATTTAAAAAAAAAAAAAGCCCCAAGTAAGTTCAAAGCATGTTTAGCCACTGAAGAAATCAGCAGGTTCAATCAGCTAGTCTGTGGAAGATGAGTGCTCCCCTCCTGCTTTCTAACATCTAATAAATTGCTCAGCCAGGTTTTAAACATGAAAAATAATGAGTTTTTTAATCCTGTTAAACTATTTCAAGAGTATCCCTGACTAATGTTGCTCAGTGGGTTGAAGATTGTCCCCATAAACTGAAAGGTTGCTGGTTCAATTCCCGGTCAGGGCACGTGCCTGGAATGCAGGCCAGGTTCTTGGTCAGGGACATGAGAGAGGCAACCAATTGATGTTTCTCTCCCTCTTTCCCTCTCTAAAAATAAATAAAATCTTAAAAAAAAAAAGATTTCAGAAATATGTTCTTCCTGACATAAATGGTTTAATCTGTGTGTGTAAAAAACTTTTTTTATCCCTTGGATTAAACTCATTAGTTTACTCTTGCAAACTCTCCAAACTTGGATCTGTTTTGAGCTTAGTCTGTCTTTAAGGTTACAGATGAACTATTTGTACAAGGATTTAGCTGTAACACATAGGAACAGTCTCTTCTCGACAGCTCGCTGCATCAATTTGGATAGTCTTTTGAGCCATCTGTCCCTGAGGGCTTCCGTGGGCCAGGCCCGGGAACACAAAGGACCTGGAGAAACCAACCCTGCGCTCCAGGGGCTCCCCGTCCTCTGCTACGGACTGAGGGGCTGAGGGGACGCCAGAAGGCAGGTGGGCAGTGAATTCCAACGCGGTGTGCATCTTTCCAAGTGGACAGACCTGGTCTCCACCAGCACTGCCTTTCCCAGAGACTAAGCAGAGCCCTGGGGAAGGGGCAGAGGGGATGTGGAGACAGCAGGAGGGGGAGACAGGAGCAGAGATGTCCCTAGTTCTTTCTCTCTCTTGGCCTTGGGTGTCTCTCTCTCTTCCCTCCTGGATTTTGGATGTCTGTCCCTCTCTGTCTTGGTCCTGGAAATCTTTCTCTCCCTCTCTCCCCACTTCGGATTGCTTTCTTTCCTAGAGAAATAAAAGGATGCTTAAGAAAGCAGAGGAAGTGAAGGAGAGTAAGACAGTGTGGAAGAGGATCATGAAGAACTGGAACGGTGGGGAAAAAGCATTTGTTAAGCACCCACCTGTACACAGCACTACGCTATACAATGAACCACCGTGTCCTAACCTGTTTCCAAACGCCTTCTGGAAAGTTTAAGGAATCGATGTTAACATTAGTATTCCTAAGTTTTGTGTGTGTGTGTGTGTGTGTGTGTGTGTGTGTGTGTGTGTGTATGTTTGTATATATATTTACAAGTTAAAGAAAACCTGAAACTCAGTGAATGAAAAATAACAAAAAAGCTTTCAAGGTAACGAATGTTGTTGTTTGGATGACCACGCCTACACGGTGATTGGTCTCTCCTCTCCGTCCCTGTACCCGGCAGGTCTGTCTCAGCACCCGTCAGGGACAGCCGCAGCAGGAGCCACGGTAACAGCTAACACCGTATCAATCGCTTAATCACAACACTGTCCCTATGACGGAGCTGGCATTACCATCACGTTCACTTTAGGAGTAAGGACACTGAATCTAAGGGAGCATGAAGCATATCATGTTTCTCTCTTCTTCCCCTTCCCCTTGCCCCCCCAGATCGTGAGCCCCTCAAGAGAGAGATCTCGCCTTCCTCCTGCTGGTGTCTCCGAGACAGAGCTTGTAGCAAGACCCCGTCAGCAGGACAGACGGAGGAGTTCCAGAGGCTCCGCCCACCTCTGTGCCAGTGCTCAGCGCTTTAATGTTGGCTCCAAAAACGTTCTAGTGATGTGTGCTTGGACCTCTGTGTTTGGAGAGACCAGAGAAAACCCCAAGGCCATGACTAGATTTTAAATGGAAATGCTGGGGGGAAAGTGATGATACTATTGCAGAAGCCATTCTCCCTTTGGACATAAAATTTAAAATTTTTTGATTATGAAAACTATTCAGATACCTAAGATATACAAATATTCACCTTTCAGAGATTCGGGCACATATAGTAAGATTCCAGAAACTGAAAGAGCAAGATAATTTAACAAAAATGGTAGATTTGTACTTGCCACTAGATGGAGGAATTTTCCTTCTTCCCAAACAAATCCGTATCTCTGAGCCTGTGTAGCAAGAGCCAGATAAGCCTGAATGGGTTCATTGTATTTTTACAATCAGATCACCAAATATTAAAATTTCAAGGCTCGCAGCTAATCCATTTAAGCTGAGTAGGAATGCATTAATCTCAGACCTAATACTTGCTAAATACATTATTGGACATGCTTAGGTCTCAAGAACTATTCCTGCCGTCTCCCCCACTCCTCTGCTTGTTCCCCGACCTTTCCCGTTCCACCAGGAAAACGAGTTACGACAGCAATCGAGAGAGGAGGAATTGGATAGATAAATTTCAAATATCCGCAAAATTGGACAGTAACACCACTAACCTCAAATACTTACTTCTGAAACTTGTTTTAGATGCTAAGGTCCTTCCATTTCCCCAACTGCCTGCTTGTTGGGCAGCACGCTCGTGTGTGTGTGAGAGTCACGCGTTTCGCGTGTGGAGTGCACTGCAGTTTATACACTTCTTTCCCACACGCTAATTATCTCAGGTGGTCCGCACGAAAATGCTTTCAAGTATTCTGGTTTCAGGAATGCGAAGACAATTGCCCCCAAAGATTACAGTCGCACAGCAAACACGCACAGAAGCCGGGCCGGAACGAGGGCTGGGAAACTCCGATCCCCAGCCCCGCACCAGGCCCCGCGCGCAGCCGGCTGCGGCTCCCCACCAGGCGGCCGGCGGGGCTGCAGCGTCCCCCGTGAGCAACAGCTCAGGACCGGTTACCTCGACCCACTCCGCAGACACGGGCTATCCGTTCTGGAGTTTACACGATTTATAAAAGACGTAAAATAATAATTACAGATACATCTTAACAGCGCTTCTCGTCCACAGAACATACGGTAATCTATCATCTTTCTCTCGGCATCCTGGGCAAGGAAGGTGGAATCCTCATTAAGAGTTCCGACCCATGGCTGGAGGTCTGTCTGGGACGCACGGAAACCCCAGGGCAGGGCTTCGCGGACCCGGGCGGGGGCAGGACTCCCCCGGAGGCTCGCGTGATGCGCTCAAAAAGCCTCAAAAACGCTCACGGCCTCCCACGCAATTACTCATTTCTAATTCGTCCTACCCAGGAAATAATTATGGACATGCGTAAAAATGTACCTGCAAAAGTACGTTACCTACGGTGTTAAAGACGAAATTAATAAATGGAACGGTTAAATGCAAGCAAATGAAAGGATAAAATATAGTTCTTAAAACTGACCTGGAAGAACACATCAGATACATTAAGTGGAAAAAAACAGAGATGTAAGTACTGTATACAATAGAAACATGTTTTAAAAGATACATACATGTATGTGCATGTGTGACTTGGGTATCACACAAAACTATTATTAGTGATTATATATACTCGGTGATATTTCAGACGAATTTAATTGTATTTTCACTTCTATATTTTCAAATCTCCAAAAGTGACCATGTTTCTATAACAAAGTTAAATATTTGATGTAGATATGAATACATACATGCTATGTGTTTTATATATATTATATACCTATATTTTATTGTATAATTAATATCGATTCTATATAAAATATATACGGCACATATATATTTAACTTGTATAAGAACTAGGGAAAACAGAAGATGGAATTCAAATTTACATGTATCAAAAATCTAGAGCCTTTATGCATGCATGTGGAGGTACAGTTTAAAAATGAAGCGACATGAAAAAGACACCGGGCACAGGATGAATCGGGAGAGAAAACACCAGCAACTTAACTGGACACAGTGCCTGGTGTCGAAATAACCTTGGACTGAGCGGCACATTTGAACAGCTACAATTTCTCACATCTAATTAACAAAGTCTTTAAACGTCAGCAGCTTTTGAAAGTGAGGTAGTTTGAACAGTTTTTGCAGGGAAATGAATATAAGGTCCACAAGATACCTCAGTCTCCAGCTACACACCGCCCACAGAGGTCGTGGGGGAAACCACGGTTGAACACGCCCAACCCATGTAGAAACCATGACGCACCGCTGCCTGGGGGCGCAGCCCTGCTTGCCAGACCTTAGAGAAGATATTACGGAAGCCAAAGGCCCAGAAAGGGGCAACTGAATTCTGAAAAGGCAATTTAAGGAAGAAATTGGGAATCACTGATCTTCAAACATGAGAACAGAAAAATATCTTCCAAAGTTTGTAAGATCATAAATGTGACAGGTACAATGTAAATAAGCACTGAGAGACCATCTACTATGGCTGGAGTTTAAATGAGGCGGACGCAAGGAAAATAAAATGTCGCGATGGAACAGGAAAACTATGTGAGATGCACTATCCCACTGTATTTGGAATGAAATCCAAAACCCTTCCCAAGTTCCGTAAGCCTCTCGGACCTGCTCTCCTCTTGTCCTCTGTCCTCGCCGCCTTCCCTGGCCCTGCCACTTGCTGCTCCCCACCCCTCCCTGCGCCCCCGCCCTGTCTCTCTGCCAAGCCTGGGCCCTCGCTGCAGCCCCTGCTGTGAGGCCCCTCTCCTGGACCTCTACCCAGCCAGCCGCTGTTTGAGACCTCAGCTCTCAAGTCACCTCTCCAAAAAGTAAAGTCACCTCCTCACGGGGACCTCCCTGACTGCCCCACAGAAGACCACCTGCTCCTGGAGGCGGCTGTGATCACAGGGCTTAGGCCGACCTTCCTCACAGTGCTTGGCAACACACAAGGTGGCCGCGTTCACTTATCTGCTTACATGTACTGCGCATCTTCCCAAGTAAGAGATAAAAAAGAATTAAGAAGTTACAGCATCTAGCAGGCTTTCCCTGGCCACCCCAGGTGAGGTCAGACCACTCTATTTTGTAACACATTTCTACCTTGCCTGGTAATTTTTCTTTTGTAACCCAAATTACACTTGCAATTTTTTCCCTAACATCTGTTTCTCTCGAGAAGTTCTATGGGGTAGGAGCTACCGTGTGCTAATTTATCAATCCGTGCATAGCCAGTGCAAGGCAGATAGAAGACGCTAAATACTTGTTTGAATGAATGAGTAATTGGTGAATAAGGAAGGAAGGGTGATGAAACCGAACCTCAATCTTACCTCACTCCCAAAAAAAAATAACTCCAAATGGATTAAAGACTTAAATCACATTTTCCTGACACTGGAAAACTCCTGGAAATCATAGGGGAAAATCCCCTTAACATCGATTGGTCTTGGCAAGGATTGTTTACATAAATGGTAAACCACAAATATTCTGCAACTGCATTCATTTAGAAGTCTCATCTGCCTAGGTGGGTACATCTAGATCTACAGCAGTCTCTGTAAATGCCGCATACTATGCCCGCGTGGCCGCATCAGGGCTTGCTCAGCCATCTCCCTGCTGATAGGCATTCAGGTTGTCTGCCATTTGTCCCACTACGAACATCGCATTTCTGTCACTGGCTTGAGCTTCTCCACCCACGTCCATCCTGGTCCTGTGTTCGTACCCCTTGTGGGCAAGATTTATGATTTACACCATTTCAAGAGTACAAAAATAGCAAAAGTGTCCTTAGGAGCATTTCATCACAAATTTATAGTGGTTTCTTTTTTCAAAATTTTGGATGCCACTAAGATGATTTCTTGTGTTTGTTTTTGGAGAAATGATTGACATAACATTACATTAGTTTCAGGCATACAACATTGTGATTCGATATTTATATTTTTGCAAAGGGATCTCCACAATAAGTCCAGTCAACATCCATCACCACACATAGTTAAAATGTTTTTCTTGTAAGGAGAACTGTTCAGATCTACTCACTTCGCAACTTTTCAACATGCAACGCAGTGGAATTAACTACAGTCACCGCGCTGCCCATCACGTCCCCAGGACTCACTTATTTCATAACTGGGAGTTCGTACCTTTTGACCCCCTTCGCCCTTTTCATAGCAGCCCCTCCACCCCAGGCAGCCGTCAGTCCGTCTAAGACAGCAGATCTTCAGTGTTCTTCTCACACGCACGCGCGCGCGCACACTCACTCACACGGTAGTTTGGGGACGTGACGGAGGGCTGAGCCAACGCTGCAGTGGCGATCGTTTCGTGATGCAGACGTGTATCAAATCACGTATATCTTACAGTTGCACAACATTATATGCAAATTATATCGCAAAAGCTGAGTAAAAAAAAAAAGTGAAAAACGGTGGGGGCCCTAAGAATCCTGAAAAACCAATTCAAAAGAACCTTTGCACTCCTATGTTCATAGCAGCACAATTCACAATAGCTAAGTGCTGGAAACAACCTAGGTGCCCATCTACAAATGAATGGATCAAGAAACTATGGTACATTTACACAATGGAATTCTACGCAGCAGAGAGGAAGAAGGAGCTTATACCCTTTGCAACAGC